>JAECUM010002041.1:0-34549 GCA_016617855.1 Megalonaias nervosa
GTGGGGTTTTATCGAAATCGCAATGCCTAGACAGCCTTCTGAATTGCTAATATTTCACTTTCGTCGATTAGAAATTCGCCGGGAGGTGTGTCTATGCAATACCCCCCCCCAAAATAATCAGTAGTATGCCTTGAGCTCTCTGCCCCATGGAAGAACCCCCAAATAAACATCCAGAAAGGGTGTTAGCCAAAAGAAACAGAACATGGGTGTGCCGCATAATAGTCATAAGAGAGAGAATGACAATGTAAGGACCCCATGAAAGTCACACAGGCTATCGAGGGGCTCCATTGAAGGGTAACCGCTGGGATCTACTGATTATTTTTGATAAATTAAAATACAGACAAACATGCATACATACAGACATACATAGAAAGGGGAAATAATTCTCTAGCAAAGGAGGAGCAGAGGTAATTACAGATTAACCAAATATTTTATCCAGACCTATACGATATCTGGATCTTGGGTCATGAAGATTTATTGTTATAAATCCGAACGGAGCAGATTGTGCCTTTGAAAAGAAGTTTCTGAACTTCATTATGTCCATATCCCCCGAACACCAAGTATAATAAATATTCTGTAAAGTATAATTATCTACTCCATTAAACACAGCCAAAATATTGCAGTTGTCTCTGATCACTTTAGGTATTTGTGTATATCTTTGTGTAACATAAATCACGTCCGTATTCTTGTGTCTAATATTCTAGCCGGATTAGATTGTTTGTCCAACATAATATCATCGTACACCACTAAATTATTAATAAATCCATTTAGGTCATCTACAGATGGGGCTTCATCAATATCGGTGATAAAGTCAACAACATCGTCTCCGTCTTTATTAACTGATTTCACTTTCTCGTTAAAATTCTTAAGTACTTCCTAACAATGTTGATCATCTACGGATGGTGCTACTAAATACAATTTACTCCATTTTAACCATCGCATTATTAAATTTAATAATAGTTGTGTTTTACCTGATCCAGATGGACCTATTATAATCATCCTTATCGAATTTGGTAATGCTGAATGGTGCTTCACTGGTTCCTGTTTTCGTGTCGCCGAAAAATCAATTATATCCATATTATTAATAATATGAATCTATATTGTGTTCAATGTAGATTATCTACACCCACTACTGGACTGACAACAATAATAACAAAAAATAAACGACGTGCATTAACAGGTAAATGTGTAAAATGCGGCACGAAAAAAATATAAATTTATCTCCATGTCTGATTCAGGGACAAAGACAGGTGGAGATATAGCCGCTTTATTAGGAAAATTACCTGGAACTCCGTGGGCTAAATATCCGGGGGAAAAACACTTACCAGGATATAATTATTGCGGTCCTGGGACTCGACTTGATATCCGACTTGATGATCAAGATCAACCAAGACCAGGAGAGCATCCAGTAAATAAGATTGATCAAGTGTGTCATGTTCATGATGTTGCGTATAAAAGTAAAGATTTACAACAAAGGCATCTCGCAGATGTAAAATTGATTCATGCATTAAATTCTATACCTAATAAATCTGTTAGAGATAAATTAGTTAGTTTTCTAGTAAAATCTGCCATGAAAAGTAAAATAATGTTAGGGGCTGGTAATTAATTATATAAATATTATAATGGAATCCATTTATTATAGCCCAAGAGGATATTGGAGAGGTAGATCAGCGATTACTAAATTATCTGAAGGAGCAAAAGTCTCACGTTCTGTTGCTGCAGCGTGGTTAGTACGACAGGCAATATGGCAAATTTATCTACCACCACCTAAAAATATTCAATATTCACATTTTGATGTCAGCGTCCCTAATGAGGTTCATCAAGCAGATATTTTGTTTTTACCACATGATACTGTTAAAACACGTGGATGAAAATCACGCACATACAAATACGCATTAACTGTCGTTGATGTTGCAAGTAAATATAAAGATGCTGAACCATTATCAACAAAGACAGCATCCGAAGTTGCATCTGCGTTCGAACGAATTTATCATCGAGGACCTTTGCGATGGCCACAATTATTACAGGCTGATCCGGGCAAAGAATTTCTTGGTACAGTATTATTGTTGATGAAGAAATATAACGTTAAAATCAGACGAGGACATACTGAAATTCATCGTGATCAGGCAATTGTTGAACGATTTAATCGAACACTTGCCGAGCGGTTATTTGGATACCAATATGCAAAAGAAATATCTACTAACTTTAAATCTGGTGAGCTATCTCGTGAATGGGTTACGAGGTTACCAAGTGTGATATCTGCATTAAATAATGAAATTACTCGTTCAACTTCCATGAAACCTTCTATTGCGATCACAAAAAAATATATACCCCGTAGTAATGACAGACATCAATCTCAACCAGTATTAGGTAATGCAACTGTAAGATATTTATACGAACCTGGTGAACTTGAAGGTGGTAAAAAAAGAACAACCGATCCTATCTGGAGCGTGACTACACATACAATTCCTAGTGTGGTTAGATCCACTGGTAGACCTCCAATTTACAGATTAGATTCGAGAGCCCCTCAACGTGGATTTGTACGTGAACAATTACAGGTAATCCCTGAAGACACACAATTACCACCACATACAATTACATAACCAGAACCAGGGCGTGCAGCGCCCCGACGTCGATTACACTCGAGACAAGTCAGCATCACATTATCACGTGTATGACCAAGATCACTATTAATTCTATGTACGGTAAATTGTCTTGGATTATTATTCGAATATTGCCACAACATATTACAGTTGCAACTTGCGCAATTATTATTCTGTAGTTGTTTTAGTTTTATAATAAATTCAACATTAATATCAAAATCACGATTATTTTTTTTATCACACTGCTTATAACCAGATAGTGTTTTTCTTATTACGTCATTATTAACAGTCTGATCATTATTTTCTATGAAATTCATAATAATCCTATGTAGTTGAGATATTCTTCTGACTCTAGAAACTGCGAGATAGACTAAATTCGACCATTCGATCCGATCATCTATAATCCAAATATTTGTATCAGAAATAGTTAACCCCTGTGAAGAATGGATTGTTATAGCATATCCTAATGTCCACGGTGATTTATTCATATTCAGCGCATTCTCAACGACATTAATATCTACTAAAACAATATCATTCAAGACAAGATTCTGTACTCGGACACTTTCAGTGTCTCCACCAGGAATTTCAACATCAATATTCTGTCGTCGAGTATCTGCTGGGCGATAACACAAAGGTACAGGTAGATCTGAAAATTTTTCTTTATGTAACAGAAATAATTTCTCCTGTAGTTCATCACGAACTATCTTTCTACTTGCAACTATTAAATCATCGGGATTCCATAAATTTAGAAAATCACTCATAGAAGTCTCTGGAATTATTCCTCGCATTATTTCACATTGTACTCTGTCTGGTTGTAGTCTGATTAGTCTTTTAAATTCCTTCAGCGGTTCATCAATAGCTCTATAATCATCATTTATTTCTTCATAATAATCTACATTATTCTTCAGCCATTCATGTGGAGACTGTCCAACAAAGGGTGGTGGTTGACCATGATCACCGCACATTATTATAGCAGTATATTTCGTCAATAACCATTCAAGAAATGTTTTTAATATTTCTAACGGCACCGTGCATATCTCGTCCCAAATGATAATTTTAGGTATATATTTTTCACCCATTCTCTCAGGAGTCCATGTGTCTCCACACCATTTAAAGAAACTATGATAAGTACACGATTTTACTCCTCGTTCTTTTATTTCTCTGGCTAATTTATGTGTCGGTGTCAAAACAATTATATCCGAATTATTATTCATGAATAATTTAATCACACGAGTTGTTTTACCTGAACCACCGCATCCATTGAGATAAACAGTTTTATGTCTAGATATAGGATCATATACAGATGGTGCTGATGATTTTGATAGTTTATTATTTTTGTGATACATTTCCTTAATTTCAACGTCGGCAGATTCAGAATAACTAAATATATTTTCTTGTTTTATTCTCCATGATCCCCATTCACCATTACCAAGTAGTGGTTTTAATAAATCCGTATATTTTTTATTTATATAAAACGAATCCGTTGCGACTCTGACAGCATCACGAGAAAATCTATTTATCATAGACAGTAGATTTATAGAAACATATGCCAACATAGATGATCTTAAATGAGTAAACTGCGGTGAGTCACCATCAAGATAACTCACAATTGTACCTAGTTTGGTTCCGTCTGACAATAAGCATTACTCCGATTTATAAATGTGTTTTTTTCTGTTGTATCAGCAATTATAAAATCGAGTTCAGCATCGTCCATAATTAATCTTGTACAATGTCTTTTATGATCATAGGCTCCTCCTTGAGTAAATTTACCAATTATCTTTCTACCAAGATCTTTTGCAAGTTTCTCATCATACTCGTCTCTGCATTTACATATATTATTAGTAATTTTAATAATGTCATCTTCATTAAGATCAGGAAATTCTTTCCTGACATCATCAATATTAAATCTATTTGGTTCTGGTAACCAAATTTGTTTCTGTGGACTATACGATATAATGGCCTCACTCACCTGTAAAGATATTAAAATTCGAACATCAAGCATATATCGCAATAGTACTATTGGAACCCAACATCGCTCTGAAAAATGTCTTCCAAACCAAGTATAAGTAATCGGATGGAGATTTTCTGCAAATTCGAATGATTCTACATGAGCAAATCCTGTTAAATCACAATCTGGTAAATGTCCGTTTATTGCAACCCTGGTCATTTCGTGTGATGGATGTCCGAATCTCTTAAAGTATTTAGAACATTCTCCGTATCCAAGAAAACTTCCAGGATAACATGCCACCATATCGACGGATATAATGTCACTATAGTTGTATTTAGTATTCCATAATCCTCCGTGTCCATATTCTACGCAGCTTTTATGAATATCCTCAAGAAATTCCGATCGTGTTGGTTTCCATAAATTTTTCTCCTGAGCAAAATGAGCTGCTACGGATGGAACTGTAAAACAATTATTTAATAATTATCTAACTTTGACATCGTCTGAAGTATACTTCAGCGCAATATTTTCCATTTCTACATTAAGAGATTCTATATGGTAAATATCACCATTAGGCCGTACAAACTGATCGTAATGATCATATTCCGAACTCTGAAATAACCAAACGGATACAGGGTCACTTTTACTGATATTTCTGATAAAATCAAATATATGACCATCATAAAATTTAACTTTTCTATCTCGTGGAAATATTGTTACTGCTGAGGTCCATGCGTGCGAATTATGATCAATAATATCTATTGGAGCTCCATTTTTTGTGTATTTTGGTTTATATAAAATCTCTCCCGTCAACGTTTTTACTGTTATTGGAAATCTTAATTTCTTTTCTAGTTCAGCGACATCTTTGATAGATGCTCCGGTATCTTTAACTGATTCTGCCCAAGTATTTATTTTTTTACGTCGTAAATCTGTTAAACCATTACCACGTATCTCATTTGTAAAATGTTCTGTAACACGTTCAGCTACACAGTTTATTCTTGATTCTGACAATTTCATAGGTTTTAGATCCCCGACGTCGGGTTTATTATTCAACGGAAATATTCCATATACAACTGCAGTTGCTGGATAACTCTGTATATAATATAATTTGTCAACACCTGTTAGTATTCCGGGCTTAGATTTATTATTTAAGAGAACAATATTATTTCCTGATTTTATGTGTACTGGATCGCGTTTGTCACGAATAATCCAAATATCTTCTTTTGTATTTACAATAAATTTTATTAAAATAAAATATTTTTGATCATCAAGGTGATTAATAATTATTTTTCCTCGTTTGTCATTCATCATATTAGTGACATTTCCGACTCTGAATGTTGACCATACATGAGCAGCACCATCGTCACGAAATTCATTTTTTGCTTCACGAATACGTTCGATTATATCCTCATCTGTTAATGCCAGATCTTGCATCAAAATACTAAATTTATATTCTGATAATCTGTCAAGATCAAATCTGGATATCTGAGGTTCAATTGCCGATAATTCCTCCATATAATTAAGACAAGTATTTAAATTAAAATTTTAGTATATATATAATGATTGAAAAAAAGAACAAATGTGTTTGGCTCAGAATTGGATATATTTCTCTTTGTAATAAACCGTGTGTGAACAAATACTGCGGATATCATGCACAGAGTATCAAAAATGGAAGTACAGGACCAATACCGTGTATTCAGTGTGGTGTTGGAGTCAGAGGAAAAACTCAATTGTGTCTAAAATGTGGTGGAAAAAAATACAGGGAATTAAAACGATATTATGACAAAAAAAATACTGACTCTCCTATAAAGACAGAGGAGGATTATCTGGTCAGATTTCAAAATAATGATTTAGACAAATAATATTATTATATAAATGGAGCAAAACGAATTTGTGAAACATCCAATAATAAAAAATTATGAAGCATCGCGAGATGGTGTGATCAGACACTGTAGATTGAAAAAACCAGTCGGTAATATTAATAATACTGGTTATTTTACGTTTAATACTGGAAATAAAAATTATTACTCACATAAATTCATATTCGAATGTTTTCATCGAGTAGTTGAAAATGGACTTGTAGTTGATCACATTGACGGAAATCCCCATAATAATCGGTTATCTAACCTGCAAATTATTACACCTAGTCAGAATTCTGCACGTGGAAATACTGGAAAATGTAAATTATTCGGAAAGAGAGCTATTAAACCCATAAATACAGAAACAGAACAGGAAATAACTTTCCCCTCAATTAATGCGGCTGCAAAATATTTTAGCATATATCCACAATCAGTAAAACATGTTGCAGATAAATTATACAAATCAGCATATTCAATAAAATACGATCAGTGGATAATATTTGAATATATTATCTAACTCTGTTTTCCTAATAAATAAATTGTATATAATTCGACTCTATATTTCACCTTCACCGTCGCTGCTCTCGGTGTCACTTTCACTTTTGACAGAATCAAATAACATAATTTTCCTTAATTGCATTACACGATTATCCACGATCTTCTTTTTCTCGTATTCACGAGATAGTTCGGATCTAATATTTTCGATCGAACGTGCAAGAGGCGCAAATAGTTTTACCTGTTTGTCATTTACCATTGACAAGGATTCTAACATAGACTGATAAATTGATTTTACAAATTTATAATTGGATGGTAATTTGTATTTATTGTCAATTTTTCTTTGTTTTAATATTTCATAATCGCATAATATTTTTTCAGGCTCGAGATTATCAGATAGATTTATTCTGTTATGTTTTAATTTTTTAATAGCAGAAATAATATTATTTATATTTTCTTGGTTCATTATATAATAATTATTTCTTTAAATAAAATAGCATCGTTCCGAATACTGTCAACATTCGTCAGCCATAGGAATCGAACCACGGTCGTCAGTATCATAGTTGCAACAATTATACCCAATAAATTTTAATTTTCTGTCAGATTTCAGAAATCTAGCAGATTTTCTACAGAAAATAATAATATTAATAATAATTTATAACAGATTTCAGATTTCAGATGGTAGATTTCAGAAAATCTAATAGATTTTCCACAGAAAAAATAATAAAATAATAATTTCTAACAGATTTCAGATTTCTACAAAATAATAATATTATTAATAATTCCTAACAGATTTCAGAAATCTAGCAGATTTCAGATTTCTACAAAATAATAATATTAATAATAATTTCTAACAGATTTCAGAAATCTAGCAGATTTCAGAAAATCTAATAGATTTTCCACAGAAAAAATAATAAAATAATAATTTCTAACAGATTTCAGATTTCTACAAAATAATAATATTAATAATAATTTCTGAAAATCTAACGGATTTTCCACAGATTTCATGATTTTGTCAGGCCTCATTTACAAATATTATATATAAAATTAACAAAATCTACAAATAATAATAATAATAATAATAATATTTTCTGACAGTTTTCAGAAAATCTGTTAGATTTTCCACAGATTTTGTTAATCAGTCGGGTAATTATACCCGGCAGATTTCAATTTCTGATGAATTTTATAATTTAGTCGTGTAATTATACCCGACGGATTTCAATTTCTGGTAAATTTCATGATTTAGTCAGGTAATTATACCCGGTGGATTTCAATTTCTGATGAATTTTCACAGAAAAATAATAAAATAATAATATTTACAGATTTTTCACAGATTTCCACAGAAAAATAATAATAATTTCAGAAAATCTGTCCAAAAACATCAAACAGAGTATATATTTACCCATCAGATTAAAAAAATATATTATTTCAGAATCAGATTATTTTTTCCTTTATTATATTAGGAAATATTTAATCAGACGTTCTACGAGCGTATATATAAATTAATATTAAGAGATTCTTGTCTTAGATCCAAAATGTTTCCTGCCTGGTCAGTGAGTTTGAAATTTATTCTTGTCAGAAATGGATTATGAACTCGCAGGTACACGGGGTTAATTGGTTCAGACACAATTAACCAACCGGGGGGGGGTCTTTAGGGCTAAATGAATATAGTATATACCCCTGTTCCGCAGTACCACTGCGGTGATTAGATTTTGAAAGATCTACTTGATAACTGTCATCAATTACGTCACATACCAGATTGACTGCAATTGTTGTTGTTATATTAACAATACCAGGTGATATATGTCGACCACCACCGTGTGGATCATTATTATATTTAAGAATAGTTGGTGTAGGTATTAATTTTTTTCCATGAATCACATATTCTTTTAAATTGTTCATCAATAAGATCATTAACTGATTTCTTTAGCTCTTCAGATTTAAATCCAGGAATTATAAATGTTGATAGTTGTTCTCGCGTAATTCCGAAATGTTTTATAAATACTATTGTAAACAGAAGATTTAGTCTAACACTTCGAGGTGGACCGTCTTCATCAACTATATATAACTCTTTATATCGTCTATCTGCTAATATGCCCACTAATCTTTTTTCTCTGTTAACAATAATATCATTCATGAAATCTAGGTCTGAAGCAATTTGATTCAAATGTTGTATTATTTCAATTATTTGATTTTTTAAGTCATCGTTGTAGGAAGTGCTAATGCTGGAAAATAAATTTCTTAGATAATTAAGTACACGTCCGTGTTCAGACTTAATTGTATTAGCATATGAATTTATTTCATCAACATCAAGTACTATTATTTTACCTTTTTTACCATCAACTATTTTTGTAAAATAGTCTTCTTTTTTATCTATATAATGTTTAACCCCATCACCAAAATATCGTCGCCATGGGTAAGCATTTTTTTCTGTTCTATATTCTGGAGGTTTTATAAATTTTTTAACATCTATGACAAAATCAGATCTCTGTGGTTCTGGTGGTGCTTGATAAACCGGTGGATATTCAGGCCAACCTAATACTGATCTAATCGAACTTTGATAAATATCTATGGAGTAATCGGGAGAATTTATTTCAATAATCGCAGATAGTGTTGGTTCGTAGACAGTAATTGCTATTTTTGATTCTTTTCCTGTAATAGATTTAATTCTGCGTTGGAACTCATCATTAATCTGCTCTATTTGATAACTGCCCGTTGGAATAGAAACTATTTGCCAATCAGGAGTTCCATCAGATTTATTCTTATTAGCAAATATTAATGAATTATTTGGCTGTAGTCCACCAAATGGTTTTGATCTAATATTGGGCCAACTATAATAAACTCGCAATTGTGCTACTGCTATTTCTTTTGCAGGAATTGCGGTTGGAAAATTGACACTAAACTCAGGATTGGTCGAACTTAACGATATCATCGTAGTTTTTGACGGAGTTGTATTAATAACGATCTGCTGAAGTAACTCCCTGTCTGTCATTATTATTATTGTTGTTATTTAATTCGTTAAAATCATTTGCGATCACTTTAAAAGCATCATCATAAGTTTTCATCATCATCGCGAATTCAGTATGAGATATTTCACCATCACTGACACACGAAGAAATATATAAAGATAATTTAGAACATGCCTCTACCACTGTGTGTAATTTAATCATATAATCGTGCAATTTAGCATTTGTACAAGTATGTATCTTTTTGGTTATAATACCTAGAACACCAGCAATAGTTGTTGATGCTGAGACAATAATGGTTATAATAGTAGGTGCTGTCATCGTCAATGTTGATAATAATAATCCTGTTCCAGTAATAACAGCAGAAACCGAGTAAACAACTACATCGATAACTATACGTCTTTTGTATTTTTTTATTTTCGTGTTATAATAGTCGATAAAATTATTTAGTTTAGTCAGACGTTCACATACTTGATTGCATCTGTAAAGTTGAACGTCAATGCGAGACTGAGGTTGATCCATTATTATTATATTAAGTGATTAATTGCGGTGTTTCAACCACAAATTCCAGATGCCACCAATAAGGCACTGAGTTTATTTTTTGATCATATATTCTCAGTGTAAATGTTTCTTCAACATCTTTACTTAACAATATAGATACAACTCCAGAGAGAGAATCAGTTGAATGACGCAATATATATCTGTTAATTATAGCAAATCTTTCATCACTAAATACGGACAGCCTGTAAATACCAGTAATTTCTGCGGTATATTTGATAGTATTATTTTGTGGTGTCCATGTTGATGATCCTGATGCTACTGTGTATACGATATTTTTAATTTGTCCGTGTGGAATTTTAATCAGATTAGTTTTTTGAACAATATTAGGTATTCTACTGGCAATATCACCTTCTAATATTTTTACTTCCTCATTTGTAAAATAAAGTTTTGCTTCTATATCAATTAATTTTTTATTAATATCATCAAGTTTTATATCAACCTTTGATGGGTTTCCAAAAAAATCATTTTTAAGTTTGTTTATGTTTCTGTGAAAACTTAAAAACGTATTCACGTGACTAAGAAATTCATTTTTGAATTCTGTTATTTCATTATTGATTGGAATTTCCTTATCATCAACGTATTTTTTATTAACTGCATCAAAATCTGTCTCTGGTCTTCTGAGATTAGTAATGCTGTTGTTATTCATATCGAGAGATGCATGCATTATACCGCGGTTGGTCAGTACATATTTAGATTCTTGATCGTCGACATATTTCTTTGTTGCGGCGTCTGCATCTGCGGTTGGATTTCCAATGTCGGTGATTTTATTTTGGTTCATATTAATATCTCCGTAAATACATCGCCGGATTTCTTAATATAATTACTGAGTGATGTACCAGAATCTTGTATTTTACCCTGATCAGAGAAAGTAACTATATTATCTACGGCCGCAGTTGGAATTCTTATAAGAACATCTGGTAGTTGTATATTACTTGTTTTTAATCGTCCTTGTTTATCCTGAAAAACAACTACTTCATTTTGATCCACACTTGCGAGATTTAATAAATCATCAATTTCATTTCTGAGTTGATCAAGAGTTGCATACTTAGATAAATCAGCTTGCTGATGACCTCTACGGGAAGATCTTCCATAAATATCCACCATTATATTTACTAATGTCTGTTTAAATATGACGTCGTAGTATATTCATGTACAACTTTGTGGGGTGGTTTTGTTGATTTTGATATAGCATCAAGTACATTAAGTACTTCTCGACCACATATTGGTGGATCGGTTAATGTTTGTGTAGGTAATGTTGAATACCATATTGGAATACTTTGATAACAACTAATATACTTTAAGAATTCTTTTGGTGGAGCTAGTCCATATGAATCAAAATAAATAATTCCACGTGGATCAATTGCATATCCGACCCAATGCGTGCCTGGACCAGAATTTTTATCGAGATTAATAATACCTGTTTCAATATTGTTTGGTTGTTTTGGTAATTGATCGCGCATGAAAACTCCTCTAAAATTTTTATTTTTAATTTTTTAGCAGCATCTAGTAAATCAAAATTGGACATAGGAGATATTAGTAAACTGTCCCTGGTAATCTTAGGCCTTTTCCGTACCAGTGTGGGGTCCCTGGTAATCTTAGACCCCTTCCCTTTTTTTTGATTCCCTGTCCGGTTGCTTTCTTTAATGCCATTCCAGCAGCAGTTCCAACAGCACCTAATGCAGCTGCTTTTGCAACAGCTGGGGCTGCAGCGGCAATTAATGCTGGTATAGCAGCAAGAAGTGGAAATATACCACCCGTCTTAATTATATCTTTAATGGCACCCGCAGAAAGATTAAGTTTTATACCTTTATTTGATTTTTTTGCTTCATTGAAATACCCGAGTTGACGTTCTGTAAGAGATAATTTATTTGAGCCGCTCATCTGATCTTTCTTTAGCAATATTTTTAATCCGCAATTATTTTTTGATGCTGATTGTATCTTTTTAATCTGACCAGGAGTCAGACTAACACTAACATTATTATACGACATTATAATATTCATAAATAATCTAATTACATGTTTTCTACTGGAGCATCAACGACTCTCATTCGTCCACCAGCACCTTCAAGTAACATCGATTTATCGCTGAGTATGACAGCAATTGCTCTGTAATTGGCAATAGCTCCTATTGTCACACGAGCTCGAAAATGTATATCGACTACAGATTGTCTGGTTAAATCTAAATGTTCGAGCGAAAAATAATAAATTGGGTATAAGGTTGTAAAATCCAATTGTGATATTTGTAAACCAGTATCAACATTTTGATCACGTCCCATGAACGTCATTAGACGGTGATATACACGTGCTACATGATTTTGATCGAAATTCAGTAAAATATCCTCGGATGGTTCTTGATGTCCATTTATTCTTAAGGAAACTTCGGAAACACCAAGATTATCAAATATCATAATACTACGTGTTTGATCATCCACCCGTGCAGCATCTTGAAATGCAATAAATATATGTCGTGGTGCAGAAACACCTTGTTGTGATGCTATTTGCCACGTAAATAAACCATTAATATTACTCTGGATAGCATCTGTGGTCATTGTTAACCACGATAATGCTGATTTACCACCTTGATTCATAAAAGAGAGTAGACGATCTTCTTCAGTTATTGATGGAGTCATCACCGGCATCCACAATGAAAGTTTTGTAAGAATTACTTTGCCAGGATCACCAATGGGTCTCCATAATGCATCGTTGTCGGTTGCTTTTCGTACAAGTACAACTGTATGTTTAGCTCCGAAAATTACTTTTCTGACATTTCTACAGAATCCAAAGATATGTGACAATGGAATTGAACATGAAAACGTTCTTCTGTTACCTTTCAATATTGATCGACGTGCTGCAAATCCTAAGTTAAATTCTGGATTAGCACCATGAACCACCGGCCACACAGCAGCGTCAGCAGTATCGTCGGCATTTCTTGGTCGTCTTATATTATATTGTCTGTTATCAGGGTAGTTAGAAGTATCCTTTACAAACATCATTGATGGACCAGTTGATCTTGAATAATCATCACTATATCTTGCAAGACCAAGTATTGTTGTTGCAACGTCGACGTCCTTCTGAATAGATTCAATATTTTTTCCGTCAATCATGTACGTTGCACTGTCAAATAATGCCATAATACCATTATTAACAAAACCAACCCTAACATCGTCTCCATATGCTACTGGTGCTGCAGGATTAGCAATATTTAAAATTTCACCTTCGACTTCAATAAATGCTTCAGCGGGTAAGAAATATCTACTTGTATCCTGAACCTGTAATTCAATTCGTCCACGCTGATCTGGAATTCGTGCGTCGTAAGAATAATACTTGATAATCACGCACAGACTCATCTTTAAGTACTGGTGCGTCCATGTCAAATGCGGGATCAGATATACGTTTGAACATCTTTATTATATTTATTATCGTCTAAAACGAAGATTACTTCGGGAAGTGAGACCACTTCGGGAAGTGAGACCACTTCCTGCTATCAGACTAGCAGTTATATTTTTTTCTTTTTCTGACATTGGTACATCAACCAAATCTGCTAGTTTTTGATTAGCAACTTGATTTATTATTTTACTGACATTTGCAGGCATTACTTCTGTACTAGGTAATTTTACTGGTTGAGGTCGGACCACAGGTCTGCGTATTAATTGTGTTAATCTATCTTTAATCGCTGAAAATGCTTTACCAGCAACATTACCAACAGCACCAATACCTTTTTCACGAACAACATCAATAGCTTTCATTCCCAGTTGCTTTGCAATCGGTATTGCTTTTGGGGCTATCCTTCTAAATAGACCCTGAACAACATCACCTAGTCCATTTCCGTAGGTTGTTTTGTATACAGGTAATCGTGAATTTATCACCCTGACCATAGTTGGTCCACGTTGAGTACTATGTACGATCATTTTATTATAGTAATTGTATTTAATTACATACTCAGTCGCTGTAGTAGTCATCGGCAATTTCATTAATAAGAGACTGATAAACATCAACGTCCATGATACCACCGGTAAATAATCGTCTGCAAATATCAGCTGCTTCATTAATGATTTCTGGGGAATTATTACCAGCTCGTTTTCCTCCGATGAGAATTTCTAATCGATCAACATCAGCAAGGATATTATTGGGACAAGTAATAAGACCACTTCCTAAACCACTTCCAATTACACCGGGAGCGTCTTGAAATTCTTCTTCTTCCTCTTCACTTGGTTTCGATGATGTTGTTTTCTTTGATGTAGGAGATAGAACTGACATTTGTGATTTTGGTGATTGTGGTAATGGTGGTGGTAATTCTAATGTTTTAGGAAGAAGACGAACTCGTGTTCTTTTTGTATATTTTTGTTTTGATGCTGCTGCTTCTTCTTTTGTTTTTCTTTTTTCTTCCTTTTCTTGTTTTTTAAGTTCTTTTGTTTCTTCCTTTTCTTGTCTTGCTTCTTTCTTTATTAAATTTACGAAATAATTAAAACTCTTATTATAATTTCTGTATATTTCATCATCTAATTTAATTTGTTCAACGTCAGTACGTATGCGGTATATTACTCTTTGCCATTGTTCACGGGATTTAATGATATTTTGATGATCAGGCTTTAAGAATTTATTTCTTTGAACAAAACTCACAGCAGCAAAATTAGCTAAATCGTCAAAGTTTTTAATGTTATTAATTGCCTCAGTGAAGCCCCCAGTAAATTTATCAAATAACTCAACATTGCTCGTTGAAGGAATTTTTTGTTTAGGGGCTGATTCTTCAGCATCTTCAGGTATTTCCGGGACTGGCATCGCAGCAGATATTTCGGCTGGAAGTTCTCTAAGAATCTTTGTTGTCTGTTTTGTTCTTTTTGCTATCTTTCCAGTTTCTTCAGCGGTTTTTTCTAACACAGGTTGAATACCTTTAGTGGTCTCAGTGATATGCTTAAATAATTGTTTTGTATCCTCCTCAAATTCAACATGAGATTCTTGTCGTTGTTGTAATTGTTGCTTGACAGCATCACGAACAGGTAAACATTTTCTAATTGCTTCTAGTCTTTCTCGTGCTAATCTAGCTGAGTGTGGTTCTCCAATATTCGTTATTAAATAATATTTATAATAGATATTTAATTGAATTTGAAATCACCAAAAATACTTAATAAAGCGCGATAACTCTGCTCCTCCTCTGCTAGAGAATTATTTCCCCTTTCTATGTATGTCTGTATGTATGCATGTTTGTCTGTATTTTAATTTATCAAAAATAATCAGTAGATCCCAGCGATTACCCTTCAATGGAACCCCTCGATAGCCTGTGTGACTTTCATGGGGTCCTTACATTGTCATTCTCTCTCTTATGACTATTATGCGGCACACCCATGTTCTGTTTCTTTTGGCTAACACCCTTTCTGGATGTTTATTTGGGGGTTCTTCCATGGGGCAGAGAGCTCAAGGCATACTACTGATTATTTTTTGGGGGGGGGTATTGCATAGACACACCTCCCGGCGAATTTCTAATCGACGAAAGTGAAATATTAGCAATTCAGAAGGCTGTCTAGGCATTGCGATTTCGATAAAACCCCCACGAAACCCCGGGGTAGAATCCAAAATGGAATCTGACCACGAGATACGTGGTGATTTATCGAAATCTCAGGGGATGCCTCCCCCCCCCCACTTATTAAAAGACGTGGGCGACCCGGGGACCCGAACCCATCTCGGCGAGATCTGGGGTCGAACCGCAAACATCAGTATTAAAGTTTCCAACAACTTTAACATTGAGCTAACGAACTCGACTACGGATATACGTTTTAGAAATTATTATATGTGATTATTGTGCAATAGCATTTGATATCTGATTTTACAAATAAATGAATATTTATAATTTTATTAAGATATTTTGCCATTATATGTATGAACCGATTAAAATGTATTATATTTAAAATTAAAACACGGAAATAAACTGCACACAAATACCTGGACTCGCGGATATCTCCGCGGACGATAAACACAACTATTGTTTGAACTACTACGTCACACGTCCTTGAAAAATCGGTACGCATACCTATCTCAGTACATATATAATGTATGACTCACTTCACACTGTATATACATGCAATATCTGATCTGGATAAATACATAGCAGCAGGAAGGGTGAATGACCACATATGTGTGTAAGATAACAGCAGACAAGAAGGGAAGATGATATGCGCGGTATGGCAGTCGAACCCTACACATTTGTCTTAATCATAATGCAAAATTTGCTCGAAACCAATTTGTAGGGTCCACCGCAGCAAGGGGGTGGGGGGTGGACAGACATTTGGTAATGAATATGTTTGCCTGATGATTAAGACAAATGATTTCGCGGTACGGCAGTCGAACAGACCACTTGCCTCAATTATCACTAAAATTTGTCTTAATTATAATAGTGGTCTGCTCAATATTAGCCGATCGGAATACTGATTTTCAAATGGATAGCAGACAGCTGTCGTCTGTCAAATTCCTCTGTAGAAACTTTTATTTGATATGACAAGGGAATAAACATTGTAACAACTTAAGAGAAGTTTTATAATCATTATTAGTATTAAAGTAATGTGTCTCAACGACAAAGTTTATACTGGAAAATGACCACTGAAACATCTTTCTCAGCCACTGGCTGGCAGTGTGTGTTTGAAGACGCTCGAACTGTAAGAATTAAGAATTACTGCATGAATCTAGGCCTAATACACTTTTAATAATTTAATGTGTGTGTGTGTGTGTGTGAGAGAGAGAGAGAGAGAGAGAGAGAGAGAGAGAGAGAGAGAGAGAGAGTTTTGTTACTTTGACTGTATGTTTCGTGTTTAAACCACTGGAACCCAGCTGAAACCACAGCTGATAGAACTGTGGATCTCACCCCTAATTATAACTTTTGGGAACATAATCGGGAAGTTCAACAACACAGTTTTTTCACGAATATTACCATAAATATGGGAGAATTTGGAAAGATATTAACATGAGCGCCCCCTTGTGGGTAGCCGAACGGCCAGTACACACTGTAGTAAAAATGAAAATACATGAGTATTTCCTTAATCCTGGTAAAATGGATACAGTTGTCTATTTCTCACTCAGGGTAAAAGGTAGGTGAAGATAGTTTACAATGCTATCATGTACAAACTCGGCATCAAAAATATTTCCCCAGGTGATGAATATTTAAGCAAATCACTCATATAAGAAATGTATATGCAAAACTTAAGTTATTTTATACAAGATTCTTGTTTCAAATAACGTTACTACAGTTATTATATGCATTTAAAACAGGTTTCAATACTGCATTTGCGTTTCAATCAAGAATGAAACTAGACATTAACAATACTCTCTCCTCCACGCAAAAAAGAGAGACTCAGTTTATTAAAACACTCATAAAGAAATGACAGCTTTGCCAAAATTTGCTACACGTGGTCGTTTTGTGGCACTAATTTATAGGTCAGTTCTTTGGGTCCGTGAGTGACAAGACAGAAGGTTGAATTTCATAGTCCAAACAGTTTCAAAGACTGGAATGATACCAATGTTTGCTTTTCAGACATCGTTTCATTGATATATGAAAACATCGTAGTCTTAGAATCTAATACTGGAGCCATATCATTTTAAAGGTAGCCATGTGTTCCTCGAATACGATGTAAACAATTACCTGGTAACCTCTGAAGCCGAGTACATTACATAAAAATGTATCAAGAACTTTGCAGACTACAAAAATGCATTCTTGCTTAAATAGATTCAATCAGAAGACACGAAATGAGTAACTCAAGAACAATTTCTTGTATTCTGGCTGACAATAACAATTTAATAAGAATTTAGGATCAATTCCAAGTACGTAATGACGTCATATACCTACTTACTAGATATGTCAGGAAATGGTGTAATTGTCTAATTTCAGCTTCATAATAAGGGTTTAAATTTTGTTTCCTCCATTAAAACGGTAAAACTGAATCTTACATTGAAATAATAATAAGAGAAGTTAAAAGATATAATATGTTATTAGAAAAAGTCCTTTTTCCACCTGGCAATGACAATAGAAATCTCAGTAAATGACAATTTTTTTCTACCTTTATTGCCTTTCAAACATTATGTGATTTGTTTCTCAAATAGCGCCCTCGTAGGTATAGTGGAGAGTGTGGTCAAATAAACTCAATTCTTACTGCAACATGCCCTCGTATACTTAGTAGAGGACGAAGAGCACAACAATAGATTTTCCTTGAAAACAATGTTGCACAGTAATGTTGACCTGCATTTCTTTTTTGTGAGACCATGCAAATGGTGTTAATACACATAAAACATATAATCCAAAGAGCTATTAAACATGATCATTTGTCGCATGAATGCTGCCTTAAAAAATGGCACTTGGTCTTTCCATTGCAGCTTGTGTTGTCTCATCACCAGAAGCGCCGTAAAAAAACGGATCGTATCCATTTTCGTTACCTACTTGCTTGAGCAGACGCATTTGTCTCCGGTACCTTAATTTCTTACACGTTACAATTACTGCAGTAGCCACAAAGACGCAAAACAGAGTGGCTGTAACAGATATGACAACTACCGTAGCGCTATTCATGTCTCCTTTGGAAACATCTTTGTCGTTCTTTGTAGTATTATGATCTTGGGAATTGTCTTTTAAATTCAGATACCACATGCTAATGTTCATGTTGTTCCACGTGGTTCCATCGGGCGATATAATGACGGGTTCGTTCCGCGTCACTTCCTGTGGCGATGGCATAAAAGGAGGTCGCTGGATCTTAGGAAGACCCATACCTGACAAGGCACCCATCTTGACACAATAATTGATCTCGCAGCCGTTGTCCACCACGGCCAGATGCTGACTGTATCCCTTTGGACATTCATGGGGCCAGGACGCTGCACCTGATTGTCTCATGAATCTTGTCAGGGTTAGCATGCCATTTGCTTGGAGTCCTTTTGATTCTCTTTCGTTTAGTACAAGTGGATTTCCAGATTTACAGCTGTAAAAACCTGCAAATGGGATGGAGTAGCGATATCCGAGCTCATAATCATCGCTGACGCAAACAGTAAGGTCAGTTAGAAGACGCAGGGAGTAGAACTGAGACGGACAGCTCTTTGCTTGAGTCAAAGGATTGATAGTGCTGCCAGTGAAAACTCCACCAAATAAAAATCCTGACTGCTGGTGCACTTGCCCCTCAGCAACACACCAATAGGCCTGGTAGCGTGCATTGCTGTAATAAGTATTGTCGTTGCAGCAGTGGAAAAATAACCAACATCTGTGGCACTCGTGTCTGCTCATGGAAGCAGAATCTGAACCTTCCTGAAGTAGAACTGCTTCATAACCAGGCGGGCAAGTGTAAGCTCCAGTAATAGGATTCTTCTGTGTTCTCTGTACGCAGAGGTCGGTGTAGCCCCATCCTGAGCACGTCTGGTATACGCCTCCGAACGTGTAGTTGGTAAGAGGTGGTTTGCAAGTACCGTCATCCACATTGGCCTGGAAGCTAAAGTTGGGTGAATCTATGTCAGTGCACCCGCGGTAAGTATTGTGCTCGTAGTACAGTTGTACTGCGTCCTGGATGTAATTATACATCTGGAACACAATGGATTCGGGGATCTCAGTTAGAACCTCAGGAGTGATGACGTAGTAAATTGGATCTCCAGAGCGATCCATCGCTACCAAGTTATCATCCAGACCTGCGCTCCAAGCATTAGCTGAATAGTTATTTGGCGTTAAGACCGGGCCTCCAAATGTGTGAATTTTAGAATGAGCTCTGCTGCTCGTATACTGGTCAATCATTGTCTGAGATGTCTTCTGTGAATAGGTAGTACTGAAACTGAAAACACTAAAGAATGATGCACTAGCGGAGGCTAGGATTGTGTTCTTTTGTGAGGAATACTGACTGATGAAAGAGGAGGAAACTTGATCCAACTGTGATAAAGCAGCCCCCACATCTACACTCCTGATAACATGAGTTCCAAAGTCTCGAATCAGTAGCTGACTTTCGTAGCGCGCCATTGCGGTTCGGTTCATCTCCAAGTGTGCCGCAATCCTCCTCAGTCTGGCTCGAAATCCCGGATGCAGGAGAGTATCAGGTTCAGAAAGAGCCGTGTACCGGACATATCTGGCCTGAAATGACGGTAAAGGAAACATTGAAATCTCATAGAATCATCTTCAGTGCAGCAGAAGCAAAAATTGTACTGTTCACATATCCTAGATGTTTTCTCGAAAGATGTTTATTCGAACAAATTCATTAAAGTTTTATCTCCTGGTCACTGCTGTGAAGTCACCAAAGTTTATAACGATGATCTCTGACCTATTTCATATAGGTTTAGTAAAGACTTGGAAAATAATCAAGTTGCATGGTTTATATCTCTAAGGGCATTAGGGGT
Source organism: Megalonaias nervosa (assembly GCA_016617855.1). Classification (NCBI taxonomy): domain Eukaryota; kingdom Metazoa; phylum Mollusca; class Bivalvia; order Unionida; family Unionidae; genus Megalonaias; species Megalonaias nervosa. The sequence goes on from JAECUM010002041.1 coordinate 20,768, forward strand.
ACAAGTATACAACCGTGACAGTTATACGTGAAAAGCCAGAAAAATAAGTATACCTATGTTCACCCTTTAACCCTGAGAAAGCGAAAGGAAACAAAATATTCAGGTGGAAGACTATATGGTGGGCCGATTATATATAAATACATTAAGTTTCATTCTTTTATATGAAAATGTCTTTGGCATTTGTTTAAGATATATATATATATATATATATATATATATATATATATATATATACTATATATATATATATATATATATATATATATATACTGCTATATATATAATCAAAAGGTATGGGTTTTTCGTCTTTTCGTCGTCTTTGCATGAAATATCACTGACACATTGTCAAACTATGACTACTTGATACGGTAAACAATTTTGTTGTAGTGCATAGGTACTTACTATGTGGGTTGTTGTGCGTATACTGGTGCATTTGTGGATACCATGGTCCATTTTAGATGTATAAGAACGAACAGAAATTCAAAGTAATTTTCCTACCCTTGTCAAACAAGTCCATCGGGAAACTGAGCTAAATACTCGTATTTCTTTTTTAAATTAAGGTTTATTGTTGCAATTTGAACAAAAGATTGATTTTGTGATTGCATGCCTACTTATGGATGCGTGTGTCCGATCGTGTTTCTTTCCGTGAAAAATTGTTAAAGAAGCTCTAAAACTTTGGAATAAAATCGGAGAAAGTCGAACACTAACTTCTTAATACTGAGCGCTAGTACCATTTTTACAAGTCTTTCGAACCCGCGACCACCCACATCCGAGGCGAACGCTCTAACCACTTAGGCCATCGGAGCGGTATGAATAAATTGCTTTTCCTGGATCAACTTTATAGAGTGCCTGCAGGCGATATTCCAAAACAAGCATTTTACCCCAACCCAAGAGTACATATAAAACAAATTTGGTTTTATTCCTAACATTTATAGACTAATGGAAAATTAGACCGAAATAAGTTTATAGAATCATTCGAACTTAAAGGTCCTTTCACGATCAGAAAAACCTGACTGGAAATTATTCTTAAAATGACTTTTGTAAATTGTTTTGTAGTGTATGACAATGTTAACACAAAAGTAAAACCAAAATTATGCCTGAACCAGGAGAAACCACATGGGCTTTTATAGTTGCTTACAATTTACCAATAAATATGTATAATAATACAAAAAAGGCAATTTCACCCAATTTTATCCTCCAGAACATTTTACATCTTTAGGGTGTTGAACAGTGAACTGACTATTAATAATTACTAATTTCCATCCAGGATGTACAACGTTCACTCAGCTTTGCAAAGAACGGTGTTTTGTGCTTGATCTTTGATACTTTTTCCCTCAGATTCGGATTATTCACTCCTCTCCCTCTCTCACACACACAACTTCATAAACATAAATGCACAACATACCTGTATCCTGATAGTTGAAGCTTTTTCCATGTATTGTTTCTCCTTCACACTTTCAAACTCATATGAAAAATGACCACTTATATCGACGTGAGTTGTTTGGAGACCAGCGTCAACATTGACTGACCTTGATAGAGTTGACGTATAGTTATCCCAATGAAGGAACAACTCCGCAAAAGTTTCAACTTCACTGTTTTTCACTGGAATTATTGTTACGCCATCCGGAATTAAATAAAGCCCGTCATCTGTTGACTTGCATTTGGTGTAGTTGACATTTAAAACGCTTCCCCTCTCTTTGTTTAGGAGATTATCCCAGCCTCCTCCTGGAAGAGTCTCAAATCGGAGAACCTGCTTATCGGTGGCTCGAACGCACAATCTGGGATCCCCAGGAAGCAAGACTGGTCCGCTACAGTTTCCAAAGTTACTTTCGCATGTGTGGATTTGTAGAAACACCAAACTAATGGCGACCAAAATTGCTTCCATTTTGAAACTTGGAAGTCCACTCATCGCTGAAACGATGGTACACTAACTGAGACAGTGTACCAGAATGCCAGTACTCCAACGCAATACGGCTTTATTGCTAAAAGCTTCCTTGTTTTATTTCCAATCTACACACGATGCACAAGGAAATGAATAATACAAACGGAAATTTATTCGTGAAATACCCCATTTCAAGAAATTTTGCTGTAACTCGTGTTTACTTGTTAAATCGCATTTGTTCGTCACAAATCGTCAATCAGAACAATACCTTTCGAAACTATACATCCTATGATACGAACGTGTTCAAAGCATAAACTGATAATTGAAACATGATGGACAGAGGATTCAGGTTTTTTTTAATCTGTGCCGGAAAATAAATAACTATATAACACAAGACGAATTTCATTTTTTCTGCGTTTGTTCAAGTTATGGCCATATTAGAAAATAATATAAACTCAATGTATATCGCATGTATTCTACAGTTGAAAAAATATACTGCCCTTATGTCTAGCAATGATGAAATGACACTGTGGAATTTATCACATTCCTTGTGTAAATCATTTGTTTTGTCTCTTTATCTCAGTCTGAATGGAATATTGTCAATCAGGACTTCATTACGTGGGATATTAGGACAGTAACTGGTTGATATATTTCAACCACTGAAAGCACTTCAATCTTTTTTCAGTTTGTAGTTCATTTCTTTCTTATAAATAGCCTACTTCAGTTAATTCCTTTATTATATAGCCTACGTGTTAGCCGTAATACAAGATACTTTTCAACCAACAGTAACAATAAACCAATGTTAGGCCATTTTTCTCTCTCCTTCAAGAATTTTGATTTTCGTATTTTTTGCATATGTGGGAAAAGAAGGCAAGCACAGAAATCCCTTACTTCTTCATGCAGAATAAGTGATTTGTTAACAAGTTATATCCCTGCATATCAATTGCCGAAGTCAATAACTGGACTAGCTACCATCCAGTTTATCATCATCATCATCATCATCTTCATCTTCTTCTTTCGATTAATGCCCGTCATTTCTAAGCAACTAGCTTCAGAGAATATATGAAATAGGACCATATAAGAAATTTGGGGTTAAAACGGGAGGGAGTTGCTGTGAAGGAGGATATGGGTACACCTATCTATTTATATAAATATTGCAAGGAACTAATCTTGCTAGTACAATGTTTGCGTGCAGGGTATGAATGAATGCTGAGAAGATTGTATTTCTCTCCGAAGTTTCTTCGTTTGTTTACATACTTGATCAAAACCTTCTATCATTTCGCTGGGCAGTAAAATCAAAAGCAAAAGCGGGCAATGGTATTTGAACGCAAAAGGAATTAGCGCTGGATTAAGAAGAAAATTGTCTGATCATGTGTGTGTATGTGTGTGTGTGTGTGTGATTTGGATTTTTAACGTTCATTCATATCGCTACGATGTCTGCAGCGTGGCAGTTTATAGTGATGTTTAGCACTAGGGCATCATGCACCAGATATGTAGCATCATTTCCCACCCAGTCATATTATCCTGACAACAGGCCGACCAGTCCTAACACTAACCTCTTATTACTGTGCGCCAGGCGAGGCAGCTGTTAGTACCATTTTCATGTCTTTGATATGACTCGGCCGGGGTTCGAAGGCGGACGCTCTTACCACAAGGCCACCGGAGCGGTCCGATCATGTAATTTTCAGCCTAATTTCAAATTAGTTTTAGTCACTGTTAATTTCTCGTGTCTAAGTTAACAGTCAAATTTTGAAGACTTTTTTATTATTCGCTGCATATGTAATGGAAAAAGTATGGAGATTTTATGTTTTTATACTGTTTTGTTTATAATTAGGTCGTTGCAAGCATTGTGATACGCATGATTGCACTAGGACTACGGCTCAAGATTTATTGTTTCATTTCCACTATGCCCGTTGAAAATAGGATGTCTAACAAAGTTCTGTTTCAGTAAATTGTTCGTGACAAGTTTAATGCCTACTCTCATGTACTGCCTTCGTCAGTGTTGCATTTACAGAATCTACTGTTTGTAAGTTTTAGAATCAGTACACAGTAGGGCTAGGGGTAGTCCAAAAAATCAACCCCCTAAATCTGTGTTGATACTGATGGACGATATGTGGGTCTGATATGACCTGTTCATTAAAATGTGCAATTTTGCTGCTTGCAAATCTTTCCGGAACAAGCCTGCGTACACTTTAGACACATACCGGAAATTGGTAATAGCCATATCAAGCGCGAAATTCAAAATGGCCACAGGACAGATAGTTGTGCTATTCCAGGTGGATTTACAAGTCACCAAACATATGATATGCTCCGGAAATATAATGTACATGTCACCAAAAGAACTCTACAGCTGACGGTAGCTGCACGGCCAAGAGAAATACCCGTAAGTGTATAAACTGTCCACCGATGTGTGCAGCCAAATTCGGATGCAGATAATTGCAGCTTTTAATGAATATGTGATATCAGCCCCTCACCCGAAAATCGACATCATCACGGGTGAAGGGCTGATTTATCGGCCTAGGTTAGGGGGAATGGGAAACTCCAAAGAAGAGCTGCAACATTACAACTGTCTCCTTTAAATATTCAAATACCATATATACTCACATTTTACTCGGATCCAACTGGAAACTACATAGAACCTGATCTGCTATCGCATAATGCACCGGCAGATCTGGATCTATGAGTTTTTAAGGAGTTATCAGTAGAACAAGCAACATAGCGCCGGCAGATCTGGATCAATGAGTTTTTAAGGAGTTATCAGTAGAACAAGCAACATAGCGCCGGCAGATCTGGATCTATGAGTTTTTAAGGAGTTATCAGTAGAACAAGCAACATAGCGCCGATCTGCGGGCGTATTATGGGAGGGGAGATTAGGTTCAATGTTGTTTACAGGTGCATCCGACTTACAAGCGAGTGGTGGATCCCTTATCAGTACTTTGGATCGGTTATCAGAAAGGAGTAGGAACGATTTGGGCTGGACACATAAGTTATTGCTGGACACATAGGTTAGTATTCGACACATAGGTTATTGCTGCAACATAGTTTTTTTGTGCTGGATACATAGGTTAGTGCTAGACTCAGGTTAGTGCTGGACACTGATTAGTGCTAGACACAAGTTAGTGCTGGACGCTGATTAGTGGTAGACACAGGTTAATGGTCACACAGTTACTGATGAAATGTATTTTAAAAGATTTATGAGCTCTGTACGTTAGGTTAAGGTTTGTTTAATGTCAGGCGCACCTACCTTTATTAAACGGGGCTATAACAGGAAATTTAACAGTGCAGGTTGTTCTTTCAAAATTAAAATACCCATATCTATGCAACCAGAGATTGTTTCTGCGTGTAATGTTTTGATTTAGCATTTTTGCTAAAAATGTTTTTAATATAAAATTGTTTCAAATAAGACTTCTGCAAACTTTTTCTAGGAGTTGAATACTTAGAGACAGAAAATGATTGTCATATCTTTCCTCATTTTTTTAAAAACACAAAATAATATTAATAAAAAATACTAAACAAGGAAGATATCTCCGACAAGGTGTGGAAATCTCCTCTACACTGGTATATGGGGGCATGCTGCCCAATTTGGGTCCATTCTTTAGCCTGGCGGACATCAATAGGCGTCTTGAAACAAATTATAGATACATAAGTGATTCCTTATCTTTGATTCTCTTTGATATAACAATAATTGGATATACTATGGAGACAAAGTTGAATATATTAATTCAAATCTAAACGCAAAATGAGAAGATAAATATGTAAATTACATTGAAAAGCATTCTTTCTCTAAAATGAGTGTGAAGACAGAGATTGCTGCACTTTTTTCATAGGATCGAATTGACCTATTGACTGAATCTGACGATAACGTTTTATCGCCCTCAGTGCAAAATATAACATGCACGTTTCTGTAGCTTTACATCAATAAAGTATAACAGCATATCTGTAGCGGTAACGAAATGTCTGAACTCTGGGTCGGGTTATGTGACCTTGCCTTACCTGTGAACTAATTTGCAAAAAGAATGTTTTGCATAATGACTTCATACATATGTTGCTAAGGGTTGCGTCTTTATCAATTTAAGTATGTTTGAATTTTGGGTGAAGGTAGGCTCTAAACAAATAAACTTTGCAGTAACTCAGTTCAAAAGATTCTGTTAGTCACTAATATATAAATAAATACAATACTGGCGCTTGACGTAAAGATCATTCTGTTTTAGTAACTGTAATTTTTTCTATTAGATATCGAATAACAAAATAAATTAGGCATAATTTTAAGTACTCAACATGTACATTATCAGAAGATACGATTATGCCTAAACGACTTAAGTAGTGTGTAGCAAGAGTTTGAGATCGTGTTCGAGACTTTTAACCCCATGGCGTTAAACCAGCACGGTTTTGAAGCCTAAACCCTAAAAAAACCCACAAAAAAACGCACTCACGCGCATACAAACACGCATGTGCCTTTTACCCCAAACGTGGCCCACAGTAACACTAGCCTGACATGAGACGATCTTCTTCTCAATCGATGCTGCTTTGCGGGTCCTTTTCTCCTGTGGCACAGTGTTGGTTTAATAATCTCTGTTTCGGAGCAATTATTTTTTAAACAACATTGTGCTTTATTGAATATACTCTTTCATACGAGATAATAGTTGTGCCTTTGCTCAATGAAGTACTATTCCGAATGTACACTGGTTCATCTTGTATGAGAATATTAAAATAAATAATCGAGGCTAGTGTATATACAATGTCGAAAGCACAGCTGTTGAGCGCATATAGTAAATTGCCCGCGCAGTCGTATGTTTGTGCAGAAACAGAAAAAGTAATCTCGCTGTTTAGCCTGAAGGCATCATATCGGTTTATCAAAGAAGCTCCAAAGGCGATGTATGAGTTTTAAAATACGTACCCGGAGCTATTTGAAACATTAACCAAATTAGGGACTGGTTTAGAGCTCGCACGCCAAAACCTCGGTGAGGAATATAACAAAAAGCGTGCAAAGTCATGTATAAAAGAATATTTTAAATCGTTACTGTTGATTGAATCACCAAACGAAACTGAAAGAATCAGCGACATGTCCAGTGCGATGACCAACGAAGATAGTGAAATGACTAACGTAGATAACGAGGATAGTGAAGACAACGATGACACGAACATGAACCGTGAAGATAGCAAGGACCACTGCAATTGGAGAAATGCTTGAGGCTAATATATAGAAACATCAGTGACACTCATACATATAAACAGCAATGAATTCATGTGCGGCAATAAGAAATGATACGCAGTCTGGCGAAATGGTGGGTTTTCAGTGAAACGTTATCTCTGTGCAAAGATACAGAACCCATCCAGCCAATACTCGAGGACGACACAGTAATCATTGTGAATTACAATTTAAAAACCAGCCACTACACGTTGGAAATTCTTAGATGTGAACGTAAAATGAATGACTAGTTTCGAGTTGGTGTAATGCATTATCGGAACGGTAATTGGTAGTGATTGTACCTGATATCCGCTAGAAGAAAATTGCATTCCCACGGGAAGAGAGATTTTATACCAAACTACAAAGGCTGCCGCTTGGTACAGTATCTTGCTGGCCAGATGCTACCTTGCCTTAAACATCACAATCATCAAACTATAAATGGTATAAAACTGTATACCATCCCTTGCAGCATGATGTGGTAACAAGCCTGTTTTGGTTAGATACACCATTAATCGAAGATCGATGAACATTATTGTACTTTAAAGAATCCTCACATACGTTTACCGAATGCACAAAAGTGGTTCTGAATCTGCTCCGGAATTTAACTATCCTGTTCATCTACAAAAACTTCAGTTGTACTTGCGGTTGCGGATGCATGTGCTGCGAGTCCAACGGGTGCTACTGGTTTGTCGGAGCGCGTGGATGGCTCTGTGCATCCAGATGAATAGGAATATGCGAATCGCAGTCACGAACGAATTTGAGATGGATTTCTATAAGTTGATGAATAATGCCGTGTTCGGGAAAACCAATTTGCAAAAACGAATTTACGTCGACATTGTCTGGGAAAGCGAACAACATAAACTTTCCATGCTCATCGAGGACCCGGGGTTCGAGTCACGTAACATATTCGATGGTGGACTCGTTGCCGTACATAGCTAGACATCCCGGCTAAAGTTGACAAAACCTATTTACGTTGATGCGTCCGTGTTGAATCTGTCAAAGTTGCTCACTTAGGAGTTCTAATATAGCAAGATCATACCACGGTGTGGTGACAACGTTAAGATGCTGTGCACTGTCACGGACTCGTTTCTGATGCAAACAATAATATCTAATGCGACATGGGTGAGGCATCACTGGTCAACGAGTTTGACACCATCAGGTACCCGAAGTATCATCCGCTGTTCCGCAACGTCAACAAGAAAGTTGTCGGGAAATTCAAAGACGGTTTTATGCCCAACCACATAAGCGGGTCTTATACCCGTCGCACATGTAATTTCACTTTTCAACGCTGCTATGACCGGGCGAAATCGCGTCACCCGTTCGCGAGATCAACCATGAATGAATAATTCCTGTTCGTGCTGGTGCCCAAATAATCATTCTGGAAATGTGCGGTTGAATCGTTCGACGACGGCTTAATGGCGATGGATGGTGATATGTCCACGACGAATCCGCACATGGTGGGTAGATACGTCTAAGCGCGTATGCGACATTGTTTTTGAATCCTTAGATGCCTACGGCTCGGCTTCCTTATACCTGCTGCCAACATCTACAACGGTTAAAGCATATTTATATGTACGCGAACATGCCCGATCATGCGTAAGAAACAAAGGATCAGTCTTGTGAACTTTGTTGGGGGTTCTCGCATTAAATCATCCACGAGAAATCTTGGCAAGGTAAATAAATCTGTCCCAATGTTTTTCTTTTTGGCCAGCCACGCTCTTTGTACCCCGTGGGTGACTTTTTTCCGCATTTGCTAACTTTCCAACGGCTACTTCAACCTTCCAATATCCGCGTGGACTATAGAATCTCGCTGACATTATTCACTCTGAAGCTACGTTTTCCACGAGCATGTTTGTTATATCGAGGCTTCACCTTCAAGTACAATTTTGACCCTCACGCAGCCATTGACAATCCATCAAGCGATTCTTTACCAACAACTAGTCCCACAATAGCATTCAAGTCATGGATGAGATCCACGTCGGACGTTGACATGCACGAAGATCATGTTGGTAACATGTAGCATCGGTGCGGTTTACGATTCTGCTCTGGGCGCTGGTCGGTTATGGTGCTATCGTATGCACCAGCTGTTTTCCAGGCCCGCAGTAATTGCATCCTGAGATGTGTTTCCCGCCAGGATACATATTTCCAGGTATCCAGGGAAGGTTCGTCAGCGCGTCAGCAATTTATGTAACACAACGATATGCACATGATTTTCCGCGGAGTTGACGCGTAGGTCTTGCAAAGAGTAATGTGTGAACCAATTTAACGACCATGATAAATGTATGCAGTAACAAAATCCACCAGCGATGCCATAACACAGAATGCTGGCCGACATCACAATGCTGTCCGCGAACAATTGGAACACCTCAGCGATCATATAGCTGTTCGTGAACGTGTTAAAGATATCCTTGCGTCGTGACAAACAGCACGGGAAGAACTCACAGCGGGTTTCGAACAAACATTTGTACCATAGATCAAGCACGTGCGTAAAGCCGTTGATGTTGGGAACAAAAAAGAACAGGGTTTGATCTTGAGAACACCAAATCCACACCTTAGAAGGCGTCGAAGATGTAATAGCGTATCCTACAAAACCATCCAAGCATCCAAGAAAACACTGCCTGAAATATTCAACGACTAGACCGCCAAAAGATCGAGGGAATGCTGTAGAATTTGCCGCTTCTTTGCCCGACTATTGACGAAATGACGTAAGGAAAAATGACAAGCAACATTCCAAAAGTAAAGCACCTAATGAGTGCCCTAAGTAGGTGTATCGGAAAATGTGTGAACAGCATGTAGTATTTGTCCCTGAGTGGGAGGAATTTCGCGATGAAATAAAAAATCTAAAAGTCGCTTTGGTGAGGGTATCACCAATACTTGACGTTTACCTCAACTAAGATGCATTGTGACTGCATGTCTGTGATGAGCAACAGGCCAATGAATTCGTTGATAGACCGGAAACATTCGAGGGGTCTGTTTACGAAGGAAACAACGCGCCAGTGATCATCATCGAAGCCAAGTTAATGTGTCATCGGTTCCTCACCAACAACATCACGAGCACGGTGACATTTCGCGCAATGTTGTATGAACTAGTTGAAGACATCGATGATAAGTTGTAAGGAAACATTTTGCTTTGAGACGCTCTTTAATCAATGCAGCATTGAAATACAACCCAGAGAGTCAGCTCGATGATCACGATCTCGTCTATCAAACCGGAATTATATGTGATTTTTCGATACTGATCACTGCGGGGCAAACCCGTGCACTCGAGATCACACTAGCGTCGTTGCGCGTTTATTACGCTTGGCCTCATATTAGATCGCGCCCGTTCGGAGGCCTTGACGCGAATAACTCGTCTGAGTTCTGGCGGAATGGTGGCGCAACCTGGAACGTTATTGGACTTCCCATAGGTGCATACGGTATTGATTCAATCAATAATGAGATACAACGAAGACTTTCGTTGTTATCGTAATGATTTCAAAATCAGCATACGAGCAGACGAGCCCAAACTCAACTCTGTCATCTCAGTCAAATCCAAGCAGTATACGGTCGACCTCAGACGGTCGCTGCTGAGAACGGTTCTCGGCTGTCCTGAACATAATAATGAAATTGTCGCGGACAAACGAATTCTACCCGCTGAATCCAGAGAGTCCTTACGCCAAGCAGCGCCAGGCATTGTCAGGATCACATAAACGATTCATATTAATCTGAACTGTTATACCATCAGAATCACTTGCAGAGCTCAGGCTCTAGCATGGCCATACAGGATTGCATATTATTCGGATTCTTTCACGCGGCGCCTGTGAATTTTCCATATAGCAATCCCCAATTCCAACGCGTCCGTTTTCCCTCGTGGACTATGACGTGCACGTGTTGCACCTGCGCGAAATAATTCTGGTTATACAACTGTATATTAGATATCGCTCCGATATTTAATGGTATACAATGACGGTCATATGTGCAAGTGTGAGATCCGTGCGAGTTGTCAACGTGAGGAAACAGTTTATTCTTCCTTTGCTTTTGATTAAATATCTAAACTCAGACGCCTCTCTTCTTATTTTCCCTTTTATTTCACAGTGGGCTCATATTTATATTAAACGATTTGCTGGATGCCATAAAATGACACACCCTACAGCAGCTTCTTGGTAATAGTATGGTGTAAAAGTATTATAGGTAGGCTGTTCACCGACTCTTTTAGCATGCATGTTGCAGTGAAGGAATTTATGGATTCTGGGTCGGGGTTATGGTTTCTCGCTCTGCTTGCCAACTTTTTGGGATATGGAACGTGTTGTGTAATGGCTTCACAACTCTGCTGCGAAGTGTTGAGTCAGTCGTCCTTTAGAGATGTTCATTTTTGAGTGCGAGTAGACGTATTCTGGAATTTGGAGTTAATGTAAACTACTCTCAGGAAGCCGATGTAAGCAAACTATAGTATTCGCACACCCTACCGTTTGTTTGAAAACCCACCCCATCCCCCGATTTTAAATACGAAAAGCATGAAGAGATGAAAAATGCCTAAACTTAGTAATTTCATTCATCAATTTATAATTTCTAACCTGATTGTCGCCATGGGGTTAATAACAGTGTCAACTGATTGGCGTTTCAAACCCTTGAGGATGCTTTTTTTTAAAAATAGGTAGAGGGGTACAAACAAACTGGGAGGGTGTGCAAATAATATGCATATGCATTTGTTGAGTCCATCTTTTCTTCGTTACAGGTATGCAACTACATTATTCTTTATAAATTCTTACCCCCTGTGGTTATCATTCAATCTGTATTTTTGACATTCTCAAAGATTTGACATTGTAATTTATTCCTATTGTATGAGTGTCACGAATTGTTCTACCTTTCACAGAAAATTATATTTAATACTTAATCAAATCTGGTAATGATAGAAATTAATTTTGTCGTTATTATTTGTGATGATAATAATGGATTTGTTCTTGTAAAAGATTTTCCCTACCAAGTTCACTACGTACGATACATTTTGTCAAATATGAATTATTATAAACCCTGATTTAGTCTATCGTTCAAACGTTTTTAATTTATTTGCATTAATTTGCAGTGTTATTAACACAGATTAGTTTTCGACTGAATCTCAACTATGATTTAGCTACTTTTAGGCATAGTGGTAATTTTGGTCATTTACAGAGTATTATATGATATTTCCTTGAAAATTTAAGTTGTTTAAGCTTTAAAGAATTTTTAACATAGAATAATTATTCAATAAAGCAAACAACATCATCATTCTGAAACTATTATCTTATGTTTGTTACAGTTTTGATGAGATCGGAAACTATTCTCACTTCCGCTTAGGAAAGACGAAAATGTACAACACACCGCAGCTGCGACTGGTTATAATCGGTCGGTGATTTACTTCAAAAACCCAATTTTTAAAAAGCGAAGGAGATCAAAGTCTAATTCATTTATATATATGAAAACAGACTATAATATGTCACATTTTTCTTGGCATTGCCCTTACGCTTCTAGCATGATTTTATGGTCAATTCAGCAGAGAGAGAGAGAGAGAGAGAGAGAGAGAGAGAGAGAGAGAGAGAGAGAGAGAGGCAATTGAACAGCTTAATTTGCAATAGACATGATACATTTTCTATAAATTTAATGCATATAATACATGTACACACTTTTACCATTTTGAAAAATGTTTGAATCTTTTTCTAAATGCCTAAATATACCATCGGTACATAAAAAGAAGGATCTGAATTGATGAAAGATGACGTAAGACAATTTGTAAAACCACATGAAATGCAAACTTTATACAACCTGGTAATGGAAATAACATTCTCAATGAACTAAAGTTTTTCTTCTTTTTTCCCTTTCAACGATAAAGCAATTTCTCATCAATTAACCAACTCATACGTCCATCTGGCAAGCTCAATGTCGATTGGAAGAAGCCCTCAGATAGAAAGCTCCGTGTTGATTGGAAGGAGTCCTCATACAGATAGCTCCGTTCTGAGTGAAAGAAGCCTAGATAGAGGAAGAACAACACAAGTAAGATTTTCTTTGAAAATGGATTGGAGACGAAGCAGTGCTAAACACGAATGATGATTCTATTTGTTTTGTGAGTCCATAACAATAACATTAAAAGTAAAGATTGGTAAACTAATGGCAATGCGTTAACTTTAGCCTAAAGGTTTTATGCTAAAAGCACTAGTATAATTTAAATTGTAAATAAAGATGGTCAGTAATAAGAGCGGTCAGTAGTTGTACACACATTGCCTTGATATCAGCTGCTGATTTCCACTGAAGTTTGTCCTGCCGTATCACCTGAAGTGCCGTACAAAACTGGCTCGCTTCCAATGAGTGTCGCATTTTCGTTACCTACTTGCTTGAACAGACGAGTTCGTCTCCGATACCTTAACTTCCTACACCTTACAATTACAGCAGTAGCCACAAACACACAAAACAGAGTAGCTGAAACAGATACGACAACAACCGTAGCATTATTCATGTCTCCTTTCGGTTCATGCTCTCCTTTCCTCTCTCCATCCTTGACAATCCCCAGGTTGCTTGAATCCTTAGCCGTAATCTCAGTCCACGAGCTGATGTTCATGCTTTTCCACGTGGTTCCATCGGCAGATAGCACAACAGGTTCGTTTCGCGTCACTTCCTGTGGTGATGGCATAAAAGGAGGTCGCTGGATCTTAGGAAGACCCATACCTGACAAGGCACCCATCTTGACACAATAATTGATCTC
>JAECUM010002042.1:0-60863 GCA_016617855.1 Megalonaias nervosa
GGGTGTTGTTTGTCATCAGTTTTTTTTTTTTTGGGTGCTAATCTCCATACCATATGCTGTGGAGGTTGTGTCGAGGTGCTCAACCAAGTCAGCCAGTTCTTTTTCATCTCCTGTCAAATCATCAATACGAACTGCGAAGCGAAGATTGGTGATTGTTCTTCCTCCGATGTTGACAGTATCCTTATGGTCATGCAAGGCATTTTTTAAGATCCTTTCCAGGAAAATGTTGAAGAGTGTAGGTGACAGTATACATCCCTGTCTGACTCCAACTGTTGTTTGAAACCAATCTCCTCTGCTGCCACTGATGAGAACAGCACTGGTGGCTTTGTCATAGAGGTGCTCAACAACCTGCACCAGGTCTGAGCTGATGTTGAACTTCCTCATAGTTGCCCATAGCTGCCAACCCTCCAGGCTCACAATTAGTGAAAATAGGGATAAAAATTAGTGAATTTTGACATGAATTTGTGAAGCGATCTTCGAGTCTGGGAATATTTGTCAGAACAAATGTTTAGCATGGTCTCCAGCTGATAAAGGTAGATTGTGTTCAACAATAAAACTCACAAACAATGCTTCAACATTGGTAGCTTGCAGGTCTTCCGTTGATGGATTAAAATATTCCAGAGCTGAAATCTGCTGCAAGTTCTTAATTTTCCCAACCTCTATGTGCTTTTTGCTAACAATGTGCTTCCTCACATCGTCTCTGCTACTATGCCTAATGCTAAAATTTGTGGCACACTCTGTGCAAAAAGCATGATGTATATCAGAGTTTGATGGCTGAATGCATGGCCAATTTTTGGTATATTCCAAACTAAACTTCTCCTTTTGTGCAATACATTTCTTTTTCCTTGGTGGTGAAGATATTTTCAAGATGTGATGCTGAACAGTAATTCAAATCAGTGTTGGCAGCGCATGCGCCGAGCAATAATCTGGTTAGGCCCCAGTTGATCTCAACAGCGTTTGTAAAACTACTCTTATACATATAAATTAAAATATGCTAAAATGCTTGCTACCAGGCCAAATGTATCAATCGGGTATAGTCCTACTAATATCACGACCATCAGTACCGGACCGTTTCAGCAACTGCCGATATCACGACTAGCACATAATGGGAAATCGGTTATTTTATTAAAGATTTAAAATAATTGAGAAATGGGGAATTTGTGAATTTTTTGCATGCGGCATGAATCCATGAATCGCTGAAAAAGTCGTGAAATTCACACCAAAATTATGAGAGTTGGCAGCTATGGTTGCCCATAAGGCTGCATGCCATACCCTATCAAAGGCCTTTTTGAAATCTATAAAGACGTGGTATAGATTCTGCTGATGCTGAAGGTATTTCAAGCAAAGGAGTCTGAGACTGAAGATTTGTTCTGTGGTGCTCCTTCCTGCTTGGAAGCCTGCCTGCTCTTCAGCAATAATTTTCTCTGCTTGAGGCTTTAGTCTGTTGAGAATTATCTTCAGCATGACATTGCTCGGGTGACTGATCAAACTGATGGTTCTGTTGTTTGGCATAGCTGTAGGTTTCCTTTCTTGGGGAGCATGATGACCAGGGATTGAGTCCACGTGTTGGGTCATTCTCCTGTCTGCCATATCTTGTTGCAGACTGTTGTTAGGAATGTGACTATCTCTTCTCCTCCTGCCTGAATGAGTTCTGCTGCAGCAGAAAAAACTTTATCAAAGCTTTTACTATTGTTTTAGTATTAATATTCCTCAAAAGAATTGGCTCTGGCAATCTTGTTAACACACACATTATGGTCAACAAATATTGGTTACCTGACTTGGTCTTTAGGTAAGGGACCAACACAATCTACCATTATTTTGCTAAATGGTTCGTCAAATGCAGGAATAGGTTGCAGATGAGCCTTAGGTATCTTCTGATTGGGTTTTCCTACCATTTGACAAGTATGACAAGATCTACAGTATTTACAAACATCACTTAATTTTTGACCAATAGAAGTGATTCAAGATCTTGTGATAAGTCTGATTAATCCCTAAATTACCAGCCAAAGGAGTTTCATGGGCCAGACTAAGTATTTCCTGTCTGTAAGATTTTGGAACAACAATTTCATAGTTCACTGACCACTCATCACCAGCAGGTACCTCAAGAGGTCTCCATTTTCTCATAAGAATCCCATTTTTAATGAAATAACAAACAGGCACTTCTGTGGATTCAGTTTCACTAATGGCCCTTTGAAACAAACAGGAGACCTCAGGATCTTTTTCCTGTTCGACGACAAGTGATTGTTGTTTGTCACCCTGATTAGAATAATGGGAATGAGTAGTTAAAAGAGGATCACTGTGATCAATACCCTTTGATTGATCCAAACAAGGAGTGAAAGTGACCTCATCAAAAGCCTGACCAATACGTGTGTCAACTAAAGGAATACTTTCCTGATCAACATCATTTTCAAGAGCTTTCTTTGCAATAGCTCTAGTAACTGCACAATCTGGGTATAAATTAGGGAATTCTTTTTCAATAGGATTGACTTTCTGATCCAAACAAGGCTTGTCAGTTACAAGTGGATTAACCACAACACTATTTCCAGCTAGGTCATTGCCTGTAATAAATGAATGCCCTCAACAAGTAAAGAAGACAATGTCACGGTTCCTGATACTAAGTCTGATGACAAATTCACACAATGGAGAGGAACATTAACAAAGCCACACTCTACTCCCTGAATAAGAATACTCTCATTAGAAGAAGACTTCTCAGAAAATGGCAAAGTACCTGATAATAAAACTCTGAGAAGCTCCTGTGTCCCTTAAAATTTTAATAGGGATAGGACTGGCCGAATCACCCAAGAGTGATATAAAACCCTTCGACATGAATGGTTCATAATTCTCCATAATAAAATCAGACTTGGGTGTATTAGACCCAACAAATATATTACTTTCAATACATGACCATGACCTTGACCTCTCAGAAATATGAGCATTTGGAATAGGTCTGTCTTGATTCTGATGCTTATTTTTCAATTTGTTGTAATCAGAATTATCGTGTCCTTTCTTCTTGCAATAGGTACACCTAAGAAGAGATAAGGATTTCTGATCAATCTTAGAAACTTGATTTCTAAAATTGTGCCAGAATGAAATTTAGCAGGGCTTGTATTAGGCTGAAATATTTTTTTTTTAAGAAGACTGCTGAGTGGAAGACTTGCTTTATGAGCTAAGGAATACTCGTCAGCAGTACAAGCAGCATTTTCTAAGATATCGATCTTATGCTCATCAAGATAAGTCTTAATGTCACTATGGACACAATTGTTGAACTCTTCAAGTAATACGAGTTGTCTTAGATTTTCCTAATCTTGATCGGGAAGCACAGATGTCTCGGGCTTTGCCAAAAAGTGCACTCTGTAATAATAGAGTCCAATGCTCCTTTGGCCATTTTGAATTTTCAGCAATATTATCAAAATGAGGAAAATATTTGTCTACTTCTTTTTCTCTAAAAGGGGACACTAACCTAATATTCTTAGTAACATCAAAACTTGAATTTGTATGTAAAGTGGGGATGTGCTTTTCACTTGCCAGCTCCAATTCTCTTAATCTAAACTGATATTCCCTTTTTTCCTTTTCTCTTTGCATTTGCATCTCTCTCTCCTCCTTATCTAATTGCATTTGTTTCTCTTCTTTCTGTAATTGCATGTTTCTCTCTTTTCTCTTTCTCCAATAGCATTTTCCTCTCTTTCCTTCTTATCTAATTGCATTTGCTTCTGCTCTTTCTCCAACTGCATTCTCCTCTCTCTTTCCTCCTTATCTAACTGCATTTGTTTCTCCTCTTTCTCCAACTGCATTCTCCTCTCTCTTTCCTCCTTATCTAATTGTATTTGTTTCTGCTCTTTATCTTTCTAAGTTCAAGTTATTTTACATCTAATTCCATCTTGTATTTTAATTTTAATTCTTTTACTTTTATGTTAGAGTCTGTTATAGACTTAGTGATCAAAACCAAAGCACTTTTATCCAAAACATTCCTTTCCACCAAATATTGGACCAAATAATTTTTTTTTTCTTGCTTCTTTAAAGAAGCTTTGGCCTCAGAAGGATCATACTTTCTGGCAAACTTAATTAATTCACCTTTTTTCAAACAGTCTAACTGCTCCTGGATAGGATTTGAAATAAAAATCTCCACTTTTGATGACATTGTAAAAAGCTTGCTGATTTCACTAAAGATTTCTAAAATGTGAAATAGTATTTGGGATTTAAAACTTCCGAAACTAGGGGAATTTAAATTCCAAAACAAAGTTTTCTGAAATATTTTAGCAAAATTCATATCCCAAGGATGAGTGCCCAATTTTCTGTTACGAGTCTATGCCCTTAAAATAAGTAACAGAGTGAAGACAACAAGCTTTGTAAAATTTAACAATTTATTTCGCTAGAATACAAAGTGAAAAATAAGAAAAAAGAACTTATGGTATTGCAAATTAAATCCAAAAATAATCCAGGAATTAAAGACAAGTCCTAGTAATAAAAAGTCCTGAATAAAACTCAGTCCAAGTCCTGAAGAGATTTAAAAATGAAGACGATGACGTGTCTGTTATGGCCTGCATCATACTGATGTGTCAATAGTCTCTTGTTAAATCACAGAAATATTATTTAAGGTTTGAATTCAGTATAAATTCCAATGAATGTCTTTATCCAAGAATTTTGCCAGAGCACGTTTGTATTTCCAGAGCAAATAATCACTTGAATTCAATAACTTGAAAAAAGTAAAATTCAGCCCAATCTGGACACAACATAATACAATTTAAAGTGCCAGATGTTAAAGCACAACTGGTAAAATTCTGAAAGTCACAAGATAATATAGTTCTCTGTTTGACCTCAGGTCACAATTAGCATTTTCTAAAAACAACCATTACCAAATGGAAAAGAACTTTCTAGCATGATTTAATGAGCCTTGTTTGTTTATTTAAAACATAATACCCTATAAAATTCACTTTGGAATCTCCAAAACCCTGACTCAAATCAACATGTTTACCTGAATAATAATTTGGTCAATGAACTCATACCCACAGAGGATAATGAAGCTATTATTAGTTGTTTACATCAATGAAATAAATAAAACTTTTAAAAAAGTCAATCAGGTCAAACAGAACTGACCTCAATTTTGGACAAGGTCAAGTCCAGTAAAAAATGTTACATTACAATAACATGTAATGGAATAAATTTGTTTAAAAATCTAATAGACAAACAATTAAATTAAATATGCGTAACAATATGAATGATTAAAATCAGAACATTCATCTGTTTTATATATGAAAAGTGAAAAGATGTCTACGCAAAACTGGGATCAATCAACAATTTCAAGATACATGTATTTGACATATTATCATTGGTTATGGTTGTCCTCCAAATATGCTTTAGAATGCTGTCTTGGCTAACATATTGAGTTAGATAACCTAGTGGGCTACCAGAAGTGTAGACGAGGGCTAATATATACTGAAGTCACAAAGCCCAGTACGCTACCAGAATACGGTGTCTGGGCAACCATATACTTAAGTCAGGTAGTCAAGCGGCTTACCAGTGGGTTAACAGAATGCTGGGTCTCAGGTGCTATATACCAGCAGTTAAGTCAGATGGCCCAGTGGACTACCAGAATACTGGGTCTGGGCTACTAGCTTAGTGGCACCCAGAATTATGGGTCTGGGCTACCATATATTTAAGTCATATAGCAAAGTTGGCAACCAGTATAATGGGTCTGTGTAACATTATATTAAAATCTGGTTGCACTGTGGGCTACTATACATAATCATGAATTGTGATATTTTATTAAAATCCCTTAAAAATGATTATAATTGTTAATGACACACAAGGTAAATGGATAGTCATAAAACTAATATTTTATATACAAATGATATCTTGGCCTTCCTGGGGCTACTAACCTAAAGCATAAGCAAAACAAAGCTGTGTTGAACAAACTGAAACAAAATGACTGAAAAACTTTAATCACATTTCTAGCATAATTACACATTTAACATGAAGAAACTGACTAAAAGTATACAAATAAATAAATGTTTAAATACATTCAAATTATGCTAAACAATTTAATTTTAAGCATTTAGTCCAAGGTGTCAGTGTGTTGCTCCTGCTGTAAGCACAGCTCATGTTTAAGATGGCGCAGTGAGTCCATGAATATTTATCAGAACCAATTCTGGAATGTTTGGTCTGTTTGAAAAGATAGGCTCCTGATCACTGTAAAAAAGCTCTCTTTAATTCCCCTAAATAACTCAATAGATAGAAATACAGCACCTTTTGTGTTATCAATAATATTAGAGTATTACATTATTTACATTCATAACATTATTATAATACTAAAGCATTACTGCACTTACATTCATAAATATTATTATAATATTACAGTATTACAGTACTTACAGGAGTAGTCTAAAACACTCACCATTACAGATCACTGCCATCTCACCTCTGTCTGTGTGGGTTCAAGTCTTGGATTCGGCCAATGTGGGTATGTGAGAAAGCTTGCCAGTAGCTTCTTGTGGGTCGGTGGTTCTTCCCGGGGTTTTCCCGGGTTCTTCCTCCACCATTTATACTGGCCGCCATGTATAGCCTATCTTGTGCTGAAAAATGACATTAAACCCTACAACAACAACAGTACTTACATTTATAACATTATTATAATATTACAGTATTACAGTACTTACATTCATAACATTATTATATTTCAGTGGTACAGTACTTACATTCATAAACATTATTAAAAACATTACAGTATTTCAGTGTGTGTATGTGTGTGTGTGATTTGGATTTTTAACGTAGCTTTAACAATTTTTCAGTCATATCGTTACGATGTCTGCATTGTGGCAGTTTATAGCGATGTCTAGCACTGGGGCATCATGCCACAGACATGTAGCATGATGTCCCTCCCAGTCACATTATCCTGACACCAGGCCAACCAGTCCTAACACAAATTTCTTAATGCTGAGCACCAAGCGAGGCAGCTGTTAGTACCATTTTTATAAGTCTTTGGTATGACTTGGCTGGATATCGAACCCACGACCTTCGCCTTCCGCATCCAAGGCGGAGCTCTAACCACTAGGCCACCAAAGCAGTATTACAGTACTTACATTCATAAACATTGTTATTTACAATATTACAATACTTACTAACATTCCATCTTCACAAGCCAAGGTTCCAATATGATAACCCTATCTACACCTTGGTGTATTGAGCAGATATTTCTGTGTTTTGGGTTTGTGAATTTCATTGGATGTGGCAGCAATCCTTGCATCAAATCAAAATTAAGCTGTTCAAATTTGAACACTGTTCCTACGAGATTGAGACAAGGGGAGCACACATCTTGAATGGACTGATAAATAAGCAATTTTCCACTTCCGGCCCATCTTTGCACAAATACCTTTCACTCAAATACACATGTAATGGCTTTTGTCTGGTCCGTAGTCATACTTTCGAAGTGAAACTTACGAAGTATCCTTAATAAGTCAATTGCCTCCGCCATTTTTGGCCGATGTACAATGCATCTCTGCTACATACTATTGGTTAGTTGGCATTACATACTATGGGAGGCAACTCATAAAATCTAGTAGATGTCACATGGACAAAGCACTAAAATATCAGTTTGATGCACAAAGGTGTAGATAGGGTTATCATATCGGAGCCTTGGCTTGCAAAGATGAGACCTACATACAGTGTGACCCCTCTATAGCACGCTCCGTTATAACACGAATTCGGATATAACATGGTTGTGGCGTGGCTCCCGAAATTTTATATGCATGTATTTTTCTCGTACACGAAAAAAAAATTTCTTTCTTAAAAGTACGAAAAAAAGTTAAAAAGTTAATCATTTTAGGGAAGAGATCGCGAATGAATAATACAAGATGATCATGTCGTGGCTCCTGAAATTTTATATGTATTTTTCTCATACACGAAAAAATAATTTTCTTCTTAAAAGTACGAGAAATAACATGTAAAAAGTTTATTCAGGAATCACACAGGGCTTCGCCAGTGTCGCAAATTGCGATTTTTTTCCTTATTGGCGGCAAAATATGCCATCTGGCGATTTTTTTTATTGGCGGCATTGTTGGCTGTTTAAACTTATATATACAACCATTGGTTTGGAGCGGAGAAATTCAGAGGTCCCATGAAAGGAAGCCACAAAGTTGATATAAAATGCACAATTTATATATTGTTACAGAAACAAATTCTTTGTCCATATTGACAAACCATCTTAACAGTGCATTGTTATATCATAATCCGCTTATGTTGACATCTAGCATGAGTACTGTATGTTTTGAGATATCCACTTTTTTCAAATTTACATTTCCGGTAGCAGATATCAAATGGATGAGGCATTATCTCAAAATCTATCTTTCGTCGGATTTTCGGCCGCTCGCTAATAATTAATATATTTACATAGACTGTCATTTATATGCGGATGGTAAATAAAATTCCTCTTCATTTCACTCAGAATTAAATCCTTCAGAACATTCACATTTTCTGTAGTAATCCCTGTCATCAGACCAGAACACCTGCATCACTATCATCAATTTACCCTTTCTTTAAATTTCTGACGCATGCATGGAAGGCAGCATCACTCCACTACCACAAATGAAAAAAAAACAAAAAAACAAAAGACAAAAAAACCCAACAAAACAACAAGCTCTCATCTGTCTATTCAATAGGCAGAGAGAGGAACAGTAACTACAATTGACTATACAACGGCCAATTCATTTTTAAAAAAATTTGCCCAGATAAAGTAGTAGCTGAAATTTCAAAGAAAACATTACCTTTGAAGCACCAATTGTTATGAAAACGTACTAAGCAAATGGGGAAAAAAATCTGTCTCAATCGTGCAATACAATTTTTTGATGTTGCCACCACAATAAGAAACGGACATTTGTTTGCTTCTCCAAAGCTGTCCTTTAGCAGTGACTTCAATAACGCATGCACTCTTCATCAAAGAAAGCTGACTACAATCTTCAATAAAAACAAAGAACCTTTCTTCAAAGGAAGTCAGTACCGAACTTAAATAAAAGAAATGGAATCTGATGAATTGTTTCATCTTCCAACGTGACTGGAACACTTTTACTGTGCCATGAAAGTTTCCTTTATACAGGAAAAACTTTATGCTTACGAACTCTACCGAGGGCGCTTAAAACACAAACTTTTACCGACTAGGTACGTACTGAAAAGTAAATGTGCTTCATCATTCATTACGTGATTGTGCTATTTTTTTTCAAATGAATTCAGACCTATATGACCTGTGACATAATTATTGAATATTTTAAATGTGTGTGCGTATCTTCGATGGAATTACTTGTATTGTGGATTCAATGTATGTGATGTGATTCATGGGTGAGTACACGGTGTTGATACTTTATTAATTGCTATACATTAGACATGTATGTATTAATAGTATACACGTATATGTACCATTGCGTGGTTCTCTAAATAAAGTAAAATATTATGTATGCCTTCTCTGTTTTCACTACATGTGTATTTCCCATTTAATATCATCGATTTCAGATGGTAACTGTGCCAATGAAGCACATATTTTTGCACTTGCATTTATTATCTACACCCCCACTCCCCTCACACATTTTTTTGAGTACATGCATCATTTTCTTCAGCTAACTGACCTGGTTGCTTCTAACATGGTTCGGTCTATAACACGATCGGGTTCTATGGCCCCCAATTACCGTGTTATAGTGGGGTCACAATGTAATTGCATTTGTAAACTAAATCTTGCATAACATAATATTTAGACTGCTTTCTGAGTTGAATATTTTCCTTATTATATTTGCACAAATGTTTATGAAAACAGACACTCTAACAAAGTGATATAAAGCGATGTCCACCATTATTTCCCCGACAGGTTCACTTAGGCAGTGCTGTCCAACATGCGGCCCGCGGGCTGATTTTAAATGGCCTGCCAGAGCTCGAGCAATTATTTGTGCATTTATGTAAAAAAAAGTCAATGGCCTACTTTTAAGTTTTCTGCTACGGCCCTCAGCTTCAAGAAAAAATTTTCAGTGGCACATGGTGTCAAAAAGGTTGGACAGCACTGACTTACAGTTTCAATCAGATTTTACGAAGAAAATAATGCACATGCGGCAAATAAAATCTTCAGGTCACAGGTCACTGATTCTGTTCTTAAAACACAAATTGCTATTTACATACTATTGTTTAAATTTAGAAACACATATTTGTATGTTTTTATCGTCAAATGATATCTTGTGGAAATCACAGGGGCTTGTATCATTGCTTACAGTTTATCTGTCATACAAGTATTAATATAATTATAATATACATGTATGACTGATAGTTAAATTGTAAGTAACGATACGAGCACCTGTGGCAGAAACTGGCCAGTGATAGTTGCAATAACCAGAGACATATATAACATATCGCTGCTATAACTTATTCGGGAAGGGGTTAAAAGTCAATCATCTATCAAAACATGCCTGTGAATGTGCAAGAGTTTGTTGTCATCGCAATGATACTTGCATTTTTTTACCTCTATGAAATGTCACACACAGTGACATCAGTTCCTAAAAATAGCCATCAACCTGCTCTCGGACAAGGTGAACTGGCGTAATGGCAATCAGGGATCTTTCCTTGTTATTGTTCTCACTGAAAACCATGTACCAGGAGCTAAATTTATTCATCTGAGTATAGATGTGCATTCCAATATTTAGTTACAGTGGTGGACTGCTCCAATGGCCTAGTGGTTTGACCGTCTGCCTTGGATGCCGAGTCATACCAAAGACTGATAAAAGTGGTACTAACAGCTGCCTCGCTTGGCGCTCAGCTTTAAGAGGTTAGTGTTAGGACTGGTCGGCCTGGTGTCAGAATAATGTGACTGGGCGGGACATGATGCTACATGTCTGTGGCATGATGCTTCAGTGCTAGACATCACTAAAAACTGTCACACTGCAGGCATCATAGCAATATGACTGAAATATTGTTAAAACTACATTAAAAATCGAACACACACACATAGGGTTACAGTGGTGGCTAAGCATGTAGACTGTATAAATCTTATTGTCAGATTTAATTAATCTTTAATGTCAGAACTGTGACTAGCAAACATTCATAAACACTGTTATTAACAATATTACTTTACTTACTTCCAACAACTTCTTCTATTTGTCTTCCTTCAACAGACTGAAATAGAGACCAACTTGCATTTTTATCCTTGTAACAGAAAGGGGTTTATACATTTCACCATCTACTTTGCACAAAACTGCAGTCACACTTCACTATTATTTTAATAGAAAAGCACTGGCAGAGGACACAAATAAAAATACTTCAGAAGACTCAAACAAAATATAAGAGAAATGCAACACAATAACTAAATCATACTATTTCATGGAAATTACTAAGAACTAAACCTTTCCATCTATCTACCCATTAAGCTTACTCAATAGCTGACAGCTGCTATAATGTGTATGCCATGCCACACTCACCTTGTGAATGTTCATTTTGTGTGTCATTTTCCTCATATTATGACAGGATTCAGTTTGTAAAACATGTCTTTGTTGAATATATTCAGCTTGTAAAATATGTCTTTGTTGAATAATTTCAAAAAAACATCCCTGAGATTATCATGAATTTGTTTCCAACTGCACTGAGACTGAGCATTTAAATTTTGTTGGGGTGGGGTGGCAGGCCCAGTATTCAAGAAGCATGTCTGGTCCCCATATAGCTTGAAAACAATATTCTGGCTTTGATTTGCAGAATAAATGACTATATATCAATTATGTTAGCTAAAGAAAATTAATTGTCTGGAGGTAAATGGAGAAATGCCTTCTTGAAATCCATGAAGACATGGTACAGATCTTGCTGGTGTTGGAGGTACTTCTCACACAATATCCTGAGCTTGAGGACCTGCTCTGTTGTGATGCACCCTGCTCTGAAACCCGCCTGCTCCTCGGCAATGATCTTTTCAGCCTGTGGCTTTAATCTGTTCAGTAGTATCCTCAACATGACTTTGCTTGGATGGCTTATAAGACTGATTGTACGGTAGTTTTGACACTGTTGCAAGTTACCTTTCTTGGAGTTTGGTGATGATCAGTGCAATGCACAGACCAATAAGAGAGGCCTGAGGCTCCTGGAATTCGCATGTTACAACAACCTTATGCTGGCAAACAACATCAGCCAACACAAAGTGTCCAGAAGATGGACATGGCACAGTCCAAGTGGAGACCATCAGTCAGACTGACGACATCTTAGTGAAGAGGCATGTACAGTCAAGTGTAAACATCGCCAAGACTTGAAGCTTTCCTGGAGCGGACATTGGAAGTGACCATAATCTGGTGATAATGACCTTCAGGCTACATCTAAAGAAGGTCAAGAAAGAGAGTCACACAAGAATAAAGTTTGATCTCAAGAAACTGAGGGATCCCAAAGCAGCAGAAGCCTTCCGGGCAATGATTGGTGGGAAATTTGCACTGCTGAACTTTACAACCACTGAGCCACAATAGCTCCCGAGGTACTGAATGTCCCTCCAGCAACTAACAACGACAACCACCCTATCCTACGTGAAGTAGAAGCAGTAGTGAGATCGCTAAAAAAGAGGAAGTCAGCAGGAGTGGACAACATCCCAGCAGAACTAGTCCAAGCAGGGGGAGAAGCAATGATTTACGCCCTCACAAACATCTGCAACAAGATCTGGCAAACAGAAGTATGGCCATCACCGTGGACCCAATCACTGATCATCACCCTCCCCAAGAAAGGCAACTTGCAACAGTGTCAAAACCATTGTACAATCAGTCTTATAAATTCAAATAGCTATCAAATATATAACTTTCCAAATGTTCTTTCCACATTCAACTCATATTTAAGATTAATGTATTTTTTTTAAAAGCCTGTAAAATACTGCTACTTCTGGATTCTTCAGTTTCTCGAGTTTGAACTTTAACCAAACAAGAATAAAGTTTGATCTCGAGAAACTGAAGGATCCAGAAGTAGCAGAAGCCTTCCAAGCAAAGACTGGCAGGAAATTTGCACCGCTCACCATCCTTGACGCTGACGATACAGACATGGACACGTTGATCACCACCTTTAATACAGCAATGACCCAAACAGCCAGCGAAATCCTTGGTAGACATCGCCCAGTCAAGAAGCCCTGGGTTACAGCTGAGGTCCTGAACCTGTGTGACAAGAGTAGGGAGCTGAAGAAGAAGAAGAATGATACAGAAGGGGCAAAGCAGTATAAGGCAGTCAACCGGGAAGTCAAGAAAAGCATGAAAAAAGCAAAAGAGAACTGGATGGAAGAACAGTCCAAAGACATTGAGGGAAACTTGAAAAGGAACAACAGCAAGAAAGTGTACCAGCTGGTCAAAGATCTAACAAGCACAAAACAACGGCGAGTTACCTCCTTAAAGGACAAAGCCGGAAACTGCCTCACAGAAGAAAAAGACATTCTGAAAAGAAGGACAGAGTACTGAGCAGAACTTTACAACCACCAACCTATAATAGATCCAGAGGTACTGAACGTCCCTCCTGCAACTAACAATGACAATTACCCTATCCTATGGGATGAAGTAGAAGTAGCAGTGAGATCGTTGAAAAAGAGGAAGTCAGCAGGAGTGGACAACATCCCAGCAGAACTGGTCCAAGCAGGGAGAGAAGCAATGATTAGCGCCCTCACAAACATACGCAACAAGATCTGGCTAACAGGAGAATGGCCATCGCCGTGGACCCAATCACTGATCATCACCCTCCCCAAGGCAGGCAATTTACAACAGTGTCAAAACCACCGTACAATCAGTCTTATAAGCCATCCAAGCAAAGTCATGTTGAGGATACTGCTAAACAGACTAAAGCCACAGGCTGAAAAGATCATTGCCGAGGAGCAGGCAGGTTTCAGAGCAGGGCACAGCACAACAGAGCAGATCTTCAACCTCAAGATATTGTGTGAGAAGTACCTCCAACACCAGCAAGATCTGTACCACGTCTTCATGGATTTCAAGAAGGCATTTGACAGGGTATGGCATGCAACCTTGTGGGCAACCATGAGACTGTACAACATCAATGCCAACCTCATCACAGTAATAGAGCACCTGTATGACAAGGCCACCAGTGCAGTATACTTCAACGGCATCATAAAGGACTGGTTCAGAATGACAGTCGGAGTCAGACAAGGCTGTCTGCTCTCTCCCACACTATTCAACATCTTTCTGGGGAGAATCATGGCTGACGCACTTGAAAAGCATGAAGGGACAGTCAGCATCGGAGGCAGAAATGTCACTAACTTACGTTTTGCCGACGACATTGATGGACTAGCAGGAAATGAACAATAGCTAGCTTAGTAGAGAACCTCGACAAAACCTCCGCAGCCTATGGCATGGAAATCAGTGCAGAGAAGACCAAACTGATGACCAACAACACCAAAGGCATCAGTACTGACATCATGGTCCAAGGTACGAAGCTAGAAACAGTCCACAGCTTCAAGTATTTGGGGGGAATTGTAACAGATGAAGGATCAAAGCCTGAAGTACTCTCCAGGATTGCACAGACAACAGCAGCGCTGATAAAACTGAAGCCCATCTGGAACGACAAGAACATTGCACTCAGTTCAAAGGTCAGACTGATGCACTCACTGGTTATCTCCATATTTCTCTATGCCTGTGAATCATGGACCATAACAGCTGACTTAGAGAAAAGGATACAAGCCACAGAGATGAGATGCTTCCGAAAAATCCTCGGCGTCTCATACAAAGATCGTGTCACCAATGAAGAAATACGGCAAGGGATCAGACAAGCCATTGGGCCTCACGAAGACCTCCTGAGCACAGTGAAAAAATGTAAACTGCAGTGGTATGGGCTTGTCTCACAATCATCAGGACTTGCCAAGACAATCCTGCAAGGCACTGTACAAGGAAGAAGAAAGAGAGGCAGGTAGAGAAAGAGGTGGGAAGACAACATTCGAGAGTGGACAGGCTTGACATTAAGCGACTCAATGAGAAAGATGGAAAATCGAGAGGAATGGAGGAAGCTGATTGTTCGGTCTTTTGTGGTGCCCCAACGGTCTACTAGACTATGGGACTGATGATGATGATGATGATGTAAAATACTAACAGAGTATGGACATATCAAGAAACTATTCAGAATTCTATTTCTTGCAATGCTATGTCAAATAATTGAGGGGAGGAGTCAAGGGCCTGGACGACTCAAGGGAGTTTTAACACAAAAAGAAATATATATCATAAAGTAATAGAACAAACTACAATAACAGGCAATACTAAAAAAAAATCTCCTGTATTCCAAGTGATGTAGCCATTAGGCTTAACAAATAAAAATCTAATTACCTGAGAAAACTTTGCGCTGATGAAATACAAAAATTTTTGGCATATGGATATTGGAGTTGTGGAATTTGAGTCAGTGCATGTGATTAAGTCACTGACCATCTGTATCTGAGGTGGTAGGGGGTGGCTAAAATTGACAAATAAAACAAATCTGGTAGTGAAGTGACCATATAATTTTTATTTCAATAATTTTCAAATGAAATGTTGCAGGGGTGGGGTAGAATCCAAGCCACACCTTACAATGTCCCCAGCCCAGTTTCAAATGTCTGATGCCTAAATATTTTTCTCCTGAAATATAAATCACAAAAGACAGAAGAGAACAGGTTGCCTATCACAAATCAGGCTTGGAACTGCACAGTGAAAAGACTCTATTCAACATTTTTCTGAATATTCAGCAGATGCATTGCTTTTTAAAAGGAAAACTAATAGAGGAAACCTTAGTGGTATAAAATAAATTATGTTTTTCTGTGACCTTTGGTGTGTGGTTATATTTAAACTAAAATAGGATTATCATGGCTGGTAGCTGCCATGTGCTGAACAAGGATTTGGAAAGAACAAAGAAATGCCTTAATTTGTATTATATATCCCGTCATAAATATTGTTGTAACATGCGAATTCCAGGAGCCTCAGGCCTCTCTTGTTGGTCTGTGCATTGCACTGATCATCACCCCACTCCAAGAAAGGCAACATGCAACAGTGTCAAAACTACCATACAATCAGTCCTATAAGCCACCCAAGCAAAGTCATGTTGAGGATACTACTGAACAGATTAAAGCCACAGGCCGAAAAGATCATTGCCGAGGAGCAGGCAGGTTTCAGAGCAGGGCGCAGCACAACAGAGCAGATCCTCAACCTCAGGATATTGTAACTGTGGACCCAATCACTGATCATCACCCTCCCCAAGAAAGGCAACTTGCAACAGTGTCAAAACTACCGTACAATCAGTCTTATAAATTCAAATAACTATCAAATTTATAACTTTCCAAATGTTCTTTCCACATTCAACTCATATTTAAGATTAATGTATTTATTTTAAAAGCCTGTAAAATACTGCTACTTCTGGATCCTTCAGTTTCTCGAGTTTGAACTTTAACCAAACAAGAATAAAGTTCGATCTCAGAAACTGGAGGATCCTGAAGCAGAAGCCTTCCAAGCAAAGATTGGCGGGAATCTGAGTCTGTGCTTGTGATTAAGTCACTGACCATCTGTATCTGAGGTGGTAGGGGTTGGCTAAAATTGACAAATAAAACAAATCTGGTAGTGAAGTGACCATATATTTTTTATTTCAATAATTTTCAAATGAAATGTTGCAGGGGTGGGGAACAAGGATTTGGAAAGAACAAAGAAATGCATAAATTTGTACTATATATCCCGTCATAAATATTACAAAATCTGTTAAAAATAATTGTTATACATTTTTATCAAATAAACAAACATGTGTATCTTGAAACCAAAAACTAAAACAGCTTATTTGTGTGCTAAATTTGCAAGGATATCTAGAGAAATGATAGAAAAAATAATTAAAAAAAATATTGGTCTATGCTGAAAGGGAGAGAGTGAGAAAGAAGCTTACCAATTCAAAGACATGGGCTCTTGCGTTCATATTCGGCTTCACAGCCTTACACTCAAGTAGCAGGAAAGCGGGAGCCCATGTACATTTAAATGACACGTATAAAGATTTTCTTGTGTTTCGATATTCGTGACTATGACGAAGTTTTTCTGTGCTTTGTTTGTTATTCAAAGGTGATATAACTACTACCGTAAATCGATCGAGTGTGTTTGTCGTTCACATTCATACGCCAATACCAAAATAGTATCATAGAAATTTCCATTGCACCAAACAAAATTTGTTAACCATTTAGTATAAAAAATTTAACAGAATTTTTCCAATCACTCTGAAGGAACATGAATTGGACAGATGGGGTATTTACGACAAGGTAGCTCAAAAGTCGGTGAACTCAAAATGTTCTCCCAGATGGCGCACTCGCTTCTCTCGGAACATTGTTTACCATCGTCAATCGAGACCATTTATCGGTGAGCTGTGTCGCAGTTCTCTCCCTTGAGAAAAAAAACTCTGCCAATATTGAGTTTATTCCCTTGTTCTGTGTGTGTGTGTGTGTGTGTGTGTGTGTGTGTGTGTGTGTGAGAGAGAGAGAGAGAGAGAGAGAGAGAGAGAGAGAGAGAGAGAGAGAGAGATCTGGTGTAAGATTCACCAAACTTATGTTGATAGACTCCAAAAGAGACATCCATTATGAACCTTCACTGTCATGACAGAGAATATGTGATGTTTAAAATAATATATTTTTGTTTGGTCGAAGTGTCCACGGTACATGTTGTCTCCTCTGGAAGCTTGTACCTGCATGGTTCCAAAAGCTACACAGACCAATGACCATTTCACATTAAAACTATTAAAGCTAAAAAATCAAGTGAACAGTATAATGACTATAGAGATGTTTAAATCAATAGGGACATTGCCATGCAATACAATGCAATGCAATATCTTATTTAAGGAGATAAACAGTTTTACGGTGTTCCCCAAATTTATTTAACAAATACAAACAGTCCTCTTGATCCCGTGGATGGAATTACCGTTCTGTGAAACCGGGTATTCAACACCTTAACTTTTAAACGTACAATATGTCCCAAAAATGATTAACGCATTTTTCCTTAACATATTTCTTAGTATATTTTTACTCTCTATTTACTCTCTGTTTGTTTACGGTGTAGTGTATTTGTTTGACGTGTTTTTTCCTTTATCTAGGTTGTAACACGTAAGATTTTGTCATATTGCTGTTGTTATTGCTTCTGAAGAGTAAATCTATATTTAAACACCGAAGTTCACATGCTATGAATAAGTTTTAATAGAAACTGCTATAATTAGCTTAAACTGTCTAGTGACTAAACTTTAGACATGTATATTTCTTATGCTATAAAAAGTACTATAATTAACGACTAAAGTATATGCAAGCACATTTATTGGCATGTCCTGCGTTGCTGATATTGTCTGTTTTAAGATATTACAGTGCCTGTAGATTCCATAGGTAGGATATATAAATAGATGTTGTCAAGTTTCTATTAATAAAACATGTTGACAAGTTTGAGGTAAGTAGTGAAGGACAATACGGACAATGGGAATAAGCATTACAGACCCCCCCCCCCCCCGGGCCCATATACGGACAAGATTTATACGGACAAAAAATCACCCTGGGCCTGTGTACGGACAATGGGAATTTTGTATAGGGACAATAGGAATGGAACAAGTAGGGCGACGTCACGGTACTGGACACTTGCAACAATGTAGCAAGTACCGTGACGTCATGCCACCTGTTTCATTTCTATACAAAGTGTGATGCATTCGCGTTCGTGTCAGTGAATAGTAGAGTATGTTTTAAATTTTTTTAAGGAAAGAAAGAATAAATCTTTTCGAGGCAGTGGAGTGGCCCTGAAAAGGGTCTTTGGTTTTTGCTTCTGTTGTCTCCAGTTCTTCCACCAGCTTCTTAATTTTCCAATGATTCCTTTCTTTGTCTTTTTCTTTTCTTCGTCTGGAATCCAGCCAGGATGCCCCATCTCTCTAAACGTTTCCTGTACCTTCATCCAGTTTTGATTTAGTCTTTCAAACTCCTCTTTTCTCTTTCTGTTTTCTTTCTCCTTTCTCTCTTTTGCCCATATGTCTTTCATTTTCGTTACCTCTTCTTTCATCACTTTTCTCATTAGGTCTTCAGATTTCCTTAATTTCTCTAATCAACACAGGACAAAAGACCACTCCGTAAAATTTGCTTGCTCTTCTAAAAAGCACCTCACTTGGATGACATTATCAAATGCGTCCTTCAATGTCCCCACTTTCACATATTTACGATGAATGAAGCCTCTTATTTTTTCCACCTCCTCTTCTATCATTCCTGTTACCTGATCCCAGGCTACTTTCAGGCTAGTGACTTGACTGGTCACAAAGTTTTGGCAGTCTGGATAGTTCCATTCCTGTTCTAGCCTTTCCATCGATCATCCAAAAATAACTGTCTCTTAACTTGTTAAACAATTCCATCTTGTGTTGACTAGTCAACGCGGGTAGCCAGACTGACGAGCGTTCCGCGTTATATACGTCAAGCACGGACGTGAACGAAAACATCCCTTACACTCACTTCACATATTATATACTATCCACACCAACGATCGAGAACGCATAAAACATACCATATTTACTATCCTCACCAACGAATGAGAAAGCATAAAACACACACCTATTTACTATCCTCACCAACAAACGAGAATGCACAAAAAACACATATATATACTATCCACACCAACGTACGCGAAAGCATAAAACTTACACACTATACTGTCCACACAAACGGACGCGAATGCATAAAACACACACATTATACTATCCACATCTACGAACGTGAATGCATAAAACACACCATACCTACTATGCACACCAACAAACACGAATGCATAAACATACACACTATACTATCCACACCAACGAACGAGAATGCATAAAACATACACGCTATACTATCCTCACAAACGAATGCGAACGCAAACACACACACACACACACACACACACACACACACACAAACACGCGCGCGCACACACACACACAACAGTAAAGGAGTGAGTGTTTATAGTCACACTACTCTACATTCGCACAAGCAACTTGAATAGTCTCTCTTTTCTAGAGATTTGGTTAGCCCTGAGAAGAGCTTTTTTCTCCTTGAAACTCCAATTGCACCTGACTAATGGTGGCACCTACCAGGTCTGGCCCCACAGACGCAACGTCGGCTCCAGTCCTGCTCCCAATTGATGCGTGTGGTTGGGAGCGCAGAGGGAGCTTGACTGGCTTCATTATTCCAGTCTTCAGTCTGAGGGATATTGAACACTTGTTCCCTCCTTCTTCTATTCCACACCCTGGGATGATGTTACTGAAGCTGCGGCTCCCACTCTTGCCGCTGTCTCTCCAACTCCTCCAAGGATTCCTCCTCCCAATTTTCAATTTGAGGGACAGCGACTCTCGGTCGTTGTGGTACTGGTAGTGGCTGCGGTGTTGGTAGTGGTTGTATAGGCGTCTTCACCTCAGGTTTGACCTCACAGACAAGTCTTATCATGAGGTGAGGCAGGATCCCTCTCTTCTTTTCTTCTTCTTCTTCCTTCTTCTTTTTTCCTCCTCTTCTTTTAACCTGGCTTCCTCCTGTACCGCCTCCATAACCAACTCATCTAGAAGGCGACTGGCATGCTCCAGGTGCATCTGGAGTTCCAACAGTTTTTGTAGTCTGCTCATCTTCTTTTAAGTTGACTAGTCAACAATGGTAGCCAGACTGACGAATGCTTTGCTTTATATTCCTGGAGCACGAACGTGAAGGAAAACATCCCTTTCATCAAAACTTACCATAACCAAAAACAAAACATCAAACGCGCGGACTTAAAAGAAGCACTCACGTTGACTTTTTTTACTTACAAACACAGACATGCACGATTTGACAAGACAGAAAAACAAAGGGTGGATTTTTTTTACTGACAAAAGAAACGAAGTGCTTATAGATGCACTTCTATTTTTTTAAACATACAAACATTTAAATTTGTTTTGGCAATTGAATTAGTATGTCTTTTCGAGAGTATTGGGGTAGCCCTGTAAAGGGCTGTTTTTTGTTGACGGGGAGTGATGGCAATATTTTTTACTGTCTAAGATTGCGTCCCCGTCTGGCAGCAGGCTTTCCTATACGATACGGTCTGCTTCTGCGGAAAGAGAAGGAGAACTCTTTGGTGTCCACACGGCAGTCGAGAAAACCTCTGTCTGGTTCTTACTGCTGCTGCTGTTGCTGCTGTTCTTGTTGCTGTTCTCTCTGCTTCTGAAGTCTGTACTTCTCTGTCCATTCTTCTTGTTCTATCTTGATTTCCTCTCTGAAGACCGCTTCTAGCAGGTCTTAGGCTATGGCTAACATCCTGACATTCTCTATCTCTTCAGACTTCGGTATCAGGTTTAGCCTGACACGATGTAAATTGACGTAAGCTTCGTTCAGCTTGGCTACTCTGGAATGCATCTTCATAGGTAGACAAGTCAACAGTGGATGACCAGGCTGGCGACCAACCCGCTTTATATGGTTCAAACGAGGACGCGATAGAAAACATCCCTACTCGGTTTTAGTGTCGGAACGTTATGATAGCGAATGTCATGGTGAGGGATAGACAGAAAGTCAAAGAGCATATATTCACAGTGCTTTTTGAAAACAAACAACAGACACATTTTTTTTCTTCAAAACACAACATTTTTTATTCAACCAAGAACTAAACACTAACAATTAACAAGTAACAATA
This sequence comes from Megalonaias nervosa, assembly GCA_016617855.1. Lineage (NCBI taxonomy): Eukaryota > Metazoa > Mollusca > Bivalvia > Unionida > Unionidae > Megalonaias > Megalonaias nervosa. The sequence goes on from JAECUM010002042.1 coordinate 21,597, forward strand.
ACATCAAACAAATTATTTTTGACAAGGTTGACAACGTTGTGAAATCATGTAAGATTTCCATTGATGGAAGTCATGAGGCCATTGATGTACACTACGTTTCCTAGCTAAAGACAAAAGAAAGCCATAATGGTCACAAAACCATCGATCTACTTTCTCATCGTTTCTAGAAGAGTGACGATCAAAATAAGTCACTAAATGTTCTAAAGGATATCCAAGACTGCGTCGATGAAGAAAATACACACAATATTGTCCACACACCATGGAATCTGTGCCTTGTAATTTCACATTATTGAATCGTGTCGTCTGGACATTTCTTCTCATAAAGTCAATGATGTCGTCTTCCAAAGGGGATAATTCATACGAATCAAAATATTCCACACAATCCTCTTGAGGGAAGTAGACGGCAACCCAGTGAGTTCCAGGAAGATGACTTTCGTCCCTGTTGATGACATGAACTTGATGGTCTCTATGGTCGTTTTGATGTGTCTTTTATTCATGTACTTAACCATTTGGCTTTTATATATTTTTGTCTTTCGTGTTGTTCACCATTAAAGATGACAATAAAAGTGTCCTGAAAAAAAGTATAAAAACTCTTGTCTTGTCTGTCTTCGTGTCAAAAGTAACATTTCTTACACTACTATGGCTACCTCTACTGTCTCTGCTCCCTCATCCTCCACTGTCAAAGTCATTGACGAGCACGTAGATCGGACTAGTTGGGAGGCCTTGTATCTTCGCCATCCCTGTAACATGCTCATTGCTGGACCTAGCGGTTCCGGCAAAACCGAATTTGTCAAACGTTTGATCGAACATAAACATCATTTGATCGATCGTCCACCTCAACGCATCGTGTGGTGTTACAAAGAGTGGCAATCGGCGTACAACCTTCTGCGAGAAAGTCAAGGCGATTCCATCGTCTTTGTGGAAGACATTCCTGACGAGGACGACGGGATCGTGTCTGACCCCAGTCAAACTCATTTCGTTATTTTTGATGACATGTTAGGAGAAGACGAAGAAGAAATTAAACTGTGGTTTACGCGCAAAGGGCATCATCGTAATGCCAGTGTCATTTACATCAACCAAAATTTGTTTCAACAAAGTAAAGCCCATCGTACCATCAGTCTCATTGCTCATTACGTGGTGTTGTTTAAAAGCCCTAGAGATAAATCGCAGGTTCAAGTCTTAGCCAAACAGTTAGGAACGCATTGGCTGACTAAAGCGTACGACGATGCCACTCAAACCCCCACACGCGTATTTGCTCGTGGATTTAAAACCCACCACTCCCGATTATTTGCGATTTCGTACCCATCTGTTTCACCACTGGTGCCAAGACGGACGGCCTGTCGTGTACACGTGTCCATCGTCGACTTAATCACAATCACCAAAAAAAAAATTCTATAAAAACCTCGGTCACTTTGACTCTGTCTCACACATCGTCAACATGACGTCCCTTCAGTCTCATCTTCCCATTAAATTGATTCGTGTCTTGTACGGTATCAGTCGCGAAAAAAATCCACAAATACGTGCTCGTGTCTTAGAAGCTAGTCTCAAAGAAGTCTTACGATGGTTTACGGTGACAGCTCGTCAATTACTACAAGGTATCATTCAGATTCCACATCAAACCAAACGTTTTTTTGAGAGAAACAAAGTAGCCTTGACACTACTAGCCGATCATCGCATTAACACTCAAACCAAAAAGCAAATCATTTTGAAACCTGGAGGAAGCGGTTCTCTAGGAGGTGTCATCATTCGTTCCCTCTTAAAATGGGATCCTAATGCTCCCAAAGTCGTTCCCAAGAAAAACGCCACACCCAAACGTACCCAGAAGAAAAAGATAAAGAGCAACGGTGTCAAGACCAGGTCACAGCCTCAGAAAAAGAAAAAGAAAAGTCCACAGAAAACAGCTTCTACCCGCAAGAGAGTGTCCCCAAAAACTTCTCCTCCAGTGGTGACACCCTCTTCCTCTTTAGCGGCAGTGGCCGCTGCTCACAAGGTACCTGCCCCCAAAATCAAAGTCCAAGAGAGAACGGGTGTGTTACAGAGTTTACTGGATTTGTCCAAGCAAGAACTGTCCCGATTCAGTCCGTTGCAAACTCCTCCACGACGTGTGTTGCCTGTCATCAAGTTGATACGACGTAAAGACAATCAGTGGCGACGCATTCCAGTATAAAAAGACCCGAGGCAAACAATACGGATTAGTGTTTTTCTGCTGCTAAAACGCCCAAAGATGTCCCCTCCAAGAAGTACACACCGTTACCATCGTGTTCCTTCTTCGGTCCAAAAAGGAAAAGGAAAACGAGAAAGACAGTCACGTCATCCTAAAAAGCGCTTAGCCAACCATCGACGTCAACCTCTGAAAAGACACAATCGTCCAAAGAAGAAAAGGAGAAGCCACCAAAGGGGAACATTTTACTTTGATATGGATAAGTTAGTAGATAATTTCGCCACAAAGTTAGAGAACACGTTCCTAAAGAAACGAAAAAGATACTTTGGAAAACACATCGTCACCTTTATGACGAAGCGATAGTCCCAAAAAAAAGGATAAAAGACCGTGTGACAAGTCATCGACGTTAGTGTATTTTTCGCTGTGTGCCACGGAACCAACGAACCAACCAAGAAAGATGTTACCCCAAAAAAGACATTCCTCTTCTACCCCAAAAGGAAAGAAAAGAAAAGGTCTGCCACCTCGTTTAGCCAAACATTGGGACATGTTGTCCGTCCTGTCCAAAGCTCCTCCACCCATGCGAGAAAAACTCATTCAAACTGCCTCCAAAGACGTCATCGATACCGTGTGTGAATGTTGTCTGAATGTCTTGAAAGTCACAATACCTTTGTCTAAACACCAGAAAGAATGCTTAGCCAAACATCGACAAGTTCTTCGCCAAATGGTCCAAAAGAAAATACCCATTGGTCAAAAAAAAAAAGATGTTAGTGCAACGCGGAGGAATTTTGCCCTTTTTACCCATGTTACTGAAAGGAGTAATGGGCACAATAGGAGGACCCTTACTGAAAGGAGTAATGGGAACAATAGGAGGACCCTTGCTGAAAGGACTATTGGGAAACATCCTGGGAGGATGAAGATAAAAAGGTCCAAGAAGATAAAAGGAACCTCTGGAGTCAAAAGATCTCAGGCGTGATCCTTGAAATCCAAAGGAAGGACGAAAACTGGCTTTAGTGCCTTAAAAACGATGGATGGAATACCATCGTTGGCAAGAACAAACGGACCCCACATTTACCTCCCAGTCCTCATTTGACTGAGATGTCCCAGTTCCAACACGAATTGCAATCATTGATGGATCGCAGCGATTTGTCAGAAACGAAAAAATCTCAACGGTACGGTCAATTGTTGCAACGACTGCAACTCTTTCACCAGAAAGCTTTAGACGAAACAGGCCTACCCACTCTGAAGGATTTTAAGGCCCTGATGAAAAGTTCACCACTACCACCACCACAACCACTACCACTCGAAGTGGTCAAGACAGATGTAGCCCCACGGTTGCCTGAGCAAGAAGAGGCAAGAGAAGTCTTTCAAACACCGTCAGCAGCTGCCATCCCTAGTAAGATTGCAGCATCATTGTTGACCCCTTCCCCTACACCGCAACGAGAAGAACTTAAAGCTTGGGTTAAAAAGATGATGTCCACTCCACCTTCGACAGAAGTTAAAAAGAAAGAAGGGAAAGCAGAAGTGAAAAAAGAAAAGAAGACCAAAGCCATTCCATTACCACCACCACCACCACCACTACCACCAAAACTACCTTCGACTTCTACTCCCGTGGCAAATCGGACACGTAAAGCTGTTTCTAAACCACTTCAGAGTACCATCAGCGAAGAGTGGATCACTTATTAAAAAAAATGGAGAACTTGTTAGCCAGCATTTACTACGATCCATACCATCCTGCAGGTTACGGAGGATATCAGAAATTGTATCGTGCTGCCAAAACTCGACTGAAAAGTGTTCGTTTACCTCAAGTGGAACGATGGTTACAAGAACAAGCCACGTACACCTTATACAAACCCTATCGACGAAAATTTTCCAGAAGTCGCACCCAAGTGGAAGGATCGATCATCAATGGCAAGCCGATTTAGCCGATGTCTATCATTTGGCTACGTACAATCGTGGTTACAAATATTTGTTTTGTGTCATCGACGTTTCTTCCAAATTTGCTTGGGTCGTTCCATTGACTTACAAATCGAGCAGTGAGTTAGTGCGAGCCCTCAAACTGGTGTTGAAACAAAGTGGTCGTCACCCTCTTCGATGGCAAACTGACAAAGGCACCGAATTTCTGAATCAAGCTATTCAAAAAGAATTGAAGAAACGTGACATACATTTTTTCACCACCGAGAATCCCGAAACCAAAGCCAGCATCGTGGAACGTTTTCAACGTACCTTGAAAGAACGCATGTGGAAATATTTTACGCATCAGCACACTCTCAAGTACATCGATCTCTTGCCACACCTCGTCCAATCGTACAACCAGTCTTACCATCGGAGCATTGCGCGTGCCCCCCAAGAAGTCATTGCTGACAACGAAGGGGTCGTCTTCGAGCGTCTGTTTGGTACGTCCCCAACAGTGACTGTCCCCAAGAAAGGTGGAGTGTTGGCATCAGGAGATTGGGTGCACATTGGCAAAACCAAACGCACTTTCGACAAAGGTTACTTACCCAACAGGACTACCGAATTGTTTCGTGTCACCGAACGTGTGCGTGACCGTTATCCTCCCGTCTATAAACTGGAAGACATGAATGGGAAAGTGTTAAAAGGAACGTTTTACTTGCCCGAGTTACAACGTGTGACCAAAAAAGAAGACGACGTGTACGAGATCGAAAGCATTCTCGATCGAAGATTCCTAAAAGTGGGAAAACGACGTGTCAAAGAAGTCAAAGTACGTTGGAAAGGATATCCTCCTAGTTGGATCGACGCTTCGCAACTCATTGACCATAAAAAGAAGTGATCATCATCATGCCCTTCAACACAGCCTCAGCTACTGCAGTGACCACTCCTTCCCCCACTTCTTCTCTGCAAGATCTACAAAAGCAACCCTTGTGGGTGTGGTGTGGAGAACGTGTGCCTAAAACGCAAATCGTATTTTTCTACCAAATCTTTGTGGTGTATTGTGTCATCGGTGCTGCCATTGCCAATTTGAGTTTGCAACAAGGAGACAAACAATTGTGGACCATTTTACTTTGCAGTTGCGTTGGATACCTTCTTCCCAATCAATCTCTGAAATATTGCTCTAACGGAAATAACAACAACGGGAGCCTTGCGTCCAACGTTAGCCCCCATCCAACAGGCACCCTAACCATCCTCTTTTAGACACTCCTCTGACTTCCAGTAACCCCTCGGACACTAGAACTCTGGAATTATGAACAACTAATTTTACTTTACGTTACCCAGTGATAGTTCCATGGAGGTGTTTCCCAATAACACTTTGTGCCGTTACACGGCCAGATTATCTCAGGCCATCCAATTGGATCACGAAGCCTGTTGGGAAGTGGCTTTAGTGGAAATAATTCACCCTACACAAATCAAAAACATCGTCGAAAATCAAAACACTTTTACGGTAGAAGTTCATAAAGAACAAGTGCAACAAGACTTGGATACACGTAGCAGTCCAGCTGACTCTATAAAATCACAAGACCCCAAAACTTAACGAACCACTTATCGGTTGAAAATTCTCTCAGGCTATTATTTTAGTGGTCAACATTTGGTGGACGCTATTGCTGACAGGTTCAATAACGTGTTTGGTAAAGCCTTGGAGAAAACCAGAAAAAGTGTCACGATCGATTACCACAAAATAGCTCGTCGCCTGCTGATCTAATTTTCAGAGGACAAAGTATTGGACATTACATTTTGTCCTGAATTGTATAACATTTTGGGTGGAGACCCTAAGTTGATCAATATTGCAAGCGAAATACCAGCCGTGACCAGTAACTCGGATTTTGCGAAATATTTTAGATTCCCTTTAGAAATGAACCAAGAACTGAATTTGATTTTTATGTACTCCGATGTGGTGGAGTACAACGTGGTGGGACACACCTCCGTACCGTCACTGCGTGTCATTCCTTTCAAAGTGGATTCTGCCACGGCTGCTGACGAGGAAGGTGGAAACACCTATCACGTTCACCGCGAATTTGTACATCCTCACTATTTGCGCGTCAGTAAGTCGTATTTCGGCACTGTCAACATTACTATAAAAGGAGATCTGGGACAAAATATTCCATTCACCAAAGGGAAAGTCACAGTGAAACTCCATTTTCGAAAACGATTACCCTAACCTTTTGTCAGTCATGTGTTCTGTGTACCGAGGAGTCGCTCGACAACGAGGACATGGTTTAGGAGATATGCTCAAATCAGCCTTTCGTTCGGTGGCTCCCGTTTTGAAACCGATGGTGACACCTTGAAAGGTTTGGCGTTGACGCATAGCAAAGAATTTCACCAAAATGTCATCATTGACAAACAAAACCCCAAAGAAACTTTCTTGAGAGCAGGCAAAAATGTCTTGCTTCAAACGGGTAAAGACATTTTGGGCCGGCGAGAAACTGCTATAAATGCCCTGGGCGATGCCGAGTCAGGCATTCCTGCTTCCCTGACGCCACAGCAAGGACAAGGCAGAAAAAGACGACGAAAACACCCCTTCAGAGGACTTCACACCCCTAGAGCTACAAAGACTAAGAAAAGAAAAACTGCCCGAGAGTTAGACGTTTTTGATTATTAAATCAGAGAAATGATGCACCGAGAGTCTTGCGCTTGTTCCAAGTGGGAACTGGATCTGTTTGCCATGCCACCCACCATGATGACAATGCAAGAATCCCAATGGGTCGAATTTTATCCCTTCTCCTCTTTGACGGATTCAGCTCCCATCGAGTTTGAAATCAAAGGACAACCCGAAAATTACATCGATCTGAATAGCAGTTATTTGTATCTGAAACTCAAAGTGATCAAAACAGACAACACCAATCCTGGAGACTCAATCGCATCAGTGTCGCTTTCCATTTGATGGCTCATGCCAACGAGTACAAAACCATCATCCAAGAAGCCAGACTTTACGTGCGCCGCGTAGAAGTGTTACCTAAAGCGGAAAACGACATCAGTCACACATTGAGCAGATCGACCGCCAAATATCCGATACGACGCGTAGAAGTGAAAACGTTCACCATTGCGGCTGGACTCCGATCCAAGATCGAAGATCATCTGTTCCAAGGACAGTTACCCAAACGTTTAATCGTTGGTATCGTCAGCAACGCAGCCCTCAACTGAGCCCACGATCAAAATCCTTTCCAGTTTAAGCATTACAAAATGTCCAAGATCGAAGTCAGTCGCGATGGCAAGACCTTGTGTACCAGACCCTTCGAACCTAACTTTGCCCAGAAAAATTACTTGAGATCGTACTTGTCCCTGTACGAAGCTACGGGGCAACTAGGAACCAACACCAGTCACGGTATTTCGTACGAAGATATGTAGGAGGTTACACTTTGTGGGCCTTTGATTTCACTCCAGACCAAGGCAGCGACGATGGACATTTCCACCCTATAAAATCCGGTCAACTGCGTGTGGAACTTCAGTTTGCAGAAGCTCTCACTGAGACGGTCAACGTCATCCTGTATGCCGAATTCGATAATACCATCGAAATCAACAGTGTGAGAGAAGTCATTCTAGACTATTAGAAACAATGGAAGACTCCTATCCCTTATTGAACTACAGAGAATGTTTGGAAATGGAATGGGAGGAAAACGTGAAAACAGAACCCCAAATCCAGGACAAAGAGGACGAGGAAGTGGTCAAGTCCAGATGGCCAGAACAAGAACAACATTTAGTATCCTGTTTTGCTAAACACCTGTCGGATAAAATTACGGAATTGACAAAGAGAATTTTTATGGATGTCAAAACGATCATCCCAGTCAAATTCAACACGATAAATGTCTAATGATGAGTCAAGAAGAAAAATTGGACGATTATTTGGACGACACTTGGAGTCTCATCTCAGAAGAAGCAGTGTTGCATGGGTGGTATAAAGGCTTGCGTGATCATTCCTGCCCTCCATTGACTACTCTAGAGAGCTATCGCATCGAAGCTCTCTTAGCCCTGAGTGAGGAGACAAGGCGAAGAAACGGCTACTTGACAGAGCGTTTCAAACAAAAAGTCAGACTTGAATTAATGATTTATCATTACCTGTGAAAAAAACAAACAAACAAACAAACAACAAAACAAAAAAATGGATACCTGGGAACTTTATTACCTTTTGAAGAACAGTTCGTATACTTCTTGGAATCCTGTCGTGTGCGCTAAAGATGAACTACCTCATCGCAAACCTCAAGACCATCAAGCTTATGTCATCAACATGGACGAAAGTCATCTTCCTGGAACTCACTGGGTTGCCGTCTACTTCCCTCAAGAGGATTGTGTGGAATATTTTGATTCGTATGGATTACCCCTTTTGGAGGACGACAACATTGACTTTATGAGAAGAAATGCCCAGATGACACGATTCAATAATGTGAAATTACAAGGCACAGATTCCATGGTGTGTGGACAGTATTGTGTGTATTTTCTTCATCGACTCAGTCTTGGATATCGTTTAGAACATTTAGTGACTTATTTTGATCGTCACTCTTCTAGAAACGATGAGAAAGTAGATCGATGGTTTTGTGACCATTATGGCTATCTTTTGTCTTTAGCTAGGAAACGTAGTGTACATCAATGGCCTCATGACTTCCATCAATGGAAATCTCATATGATTTGACTACGTTGTCAAAAATAATTTGTTTGATGTTATTGTTACTTGTTGATTGTTAGGGGTTAGTTGTTGGTTGAATAAAAAATGTTGTGTTTTGGGAAAAAAAATGTGTCTGTTGTTTGTTTTCAAAAAGCACTGTGAATATATGCTCTTTGACTTTCGGTCTATCCCTCACCATGACATTCGCTATCATAACGTTCCGACACTAAAACCGAGTAGGGATGTTTTCTATCGCGTCCTCGTTTGAACCATATAAAGCGGGTTGGTCGCCAGCCTGGTCATCCACTGTTGACTTGTCTACCTATGAAGATGCCTTCCAGACTAGCCAAGCTGAACGAAGCTTACGTCAATTTACATCGTGTCAGGCTAAACCTGATACCGAAGCCTGAAGAGATAGAGAATGTCGGGATGTTAGCCATAGTCCAAGACCTACTAGAAGAGGTCTTCAGAGAGGAAATCAAGATAGAACAAGAAGAATGGACAGAGAAGTACAGACTTCAGAAACAAAGAGAACAGCAGCAACAGCAGCAGCAGTAAGAACCAGACAGAGGTTTTATCGACTGCCGTGTGGACACCAAAGAGTTCTCCTTCTCTTTCCGCAGAAGCAGACCGTATCGTATAGGAAAGCCTGCTGCCAGACGGGGACGCAATCTTAGACAGTAAAAAAAGATTGCCATCACTCCCCGTCAACAAAAAACAGCCCTTTACAGGGCTACCCCAATACACTCGAAAAGACATACTAATTCAATTGCCAAAACAAATTTAAATGTTTGTATGTTTAAAAAAATAAGTGCATCTATAAGCACTTCGTTTCTTTTGTCAGTAAAAAAAAATCCACCCTTTGTTTTTCTGTCTTGTCAAATCGTGCATGTCTGTGTTTGTAAGAAAAAAAGTCAACGTGAGCGCTTCTTTTAGGTCCGCGCGTTTGATGTTTTGTTTTTGGTTATGGTAAGTTTTGGTGAAAGGGATGTTTTCCTTCACGTCCGTGCTCCAGGAATATAAAGCAAAGCATTCGTCAGTCTGGCTACCATTGTTGACTAGTCAACTTAAAAGAAGATGAGCAGACTACAAAAAATGTTGGAACTCCAGATGCACCTGGAGCATGCCAGGCGCCTTCTAGATGAGTTGGCTATGGAGGCGGTACAGGAGGAAGCCAGGTTAAAAGAAGAGGAGGAAAAAAGAAGAAGGAAGAAGAAGAAGAAAAGAAGAGAGGGATCCTGCCTCACCTCATGATAAGACTTGTCTGTGAGGTCAAACCTGAGGTGAAGACGCCAATACAACCACTACCAACACCGCAGCCACTACCTGTACCACAACGACCGAGAGTCGCTGTCCCTCAAATTGAAAATTGGGAGGAGGATTCCTTGGAGGAGTTGGAGAGACAGCGGCAAGAGTGGGAGCCGCAGCTTCAGCAACATCATCCCAGGGTGTGGAATAGAAGAAGGAGGGAACAAGTGTTCACTATCCCTCAGACTGAAGACTGGAATAATGAAGCCAGTCAAGCTCCCTCTGCGCTCCCAACCACACGCATCAATTGGGAGCAGGACTGGAGCCGACGTTGCGTCTGTGGGGCCAGACCTGGTAGGTGCCACCATTAGTCAGGTGCAATTGGAGTTCCAAGGAGAAAAAAGCTCTTCTCAGGGCTAACCAAATCTCTAGAAAAGAGAGACTATTCAAGTTGCTTGTGCGAATGTAGAGTAGTGTGACTATAAACACTCACTCCTTTACTGTTGTGTGTGTGTGTGTGCGCGCGCGCGCGCGCGCGTGTGTGTGTGTGTGTGTGTGTGTGTGTTTGCGTTCGCATTCGTTTGTGAGGATAGTATAGCGTGTATGTTTTATGTATTCGCGTCCGTTGATATGGATAGTATAATGTGTGTGTTTTATTCATTCCCGTCCGTTTGTGTGGATAGTATAATGTGTAAGTTTTATGCTTTCGCGTTCGTTGGTGTGTATAAGTATATATGTGTTTTTTGTGCATTCTCGTTTGTTGGTGTAGATAGTAAATAGGTGTGTGTTTTATGCTTTCTCATTCGTTGGTGAGGATAGTAAATATGGTTTGTTTTATGCATTCTCATTCGTTGGTGTGGATAGTATATATGGTGTGTTTTATGCTTTCTCATTCGTTGGTGAGGATAGTAAATATGGTATGTTTTATGCATTCTCGTTTGTTGGTGTGGATAGTATATAATACGTGAAGTGAGTGTAAGGGATATTTTCGTTCAAGTCCGTGCTTGACGTATATAACGCGGAACGCTCGTCCGTCTTGCTACCCGCGTTGGCTAGTCAATACAAGATGCAATTGTTTAAAAAGTTAAGAGACAGTTATTTTTGGATGATCGATGGAAAGGCTAGAACAGGAATGGAACTATCCAGACAGCCAAGACTTTGTGACCAGTCAAGTCACTAGCCTGAAGGTAGCCAGGGATCAGGCGGCAGGAATGATAGAAGAGGAGGTGGAAAAAATAAGAGGCTTCATTCATCGTAAATATGTGAAAGTGGGGACATTGAAGGACGCATTTGATAATGTCATCCAAGTTAGGTGCTATTTAGAAGAGCAAGCAAATTTTACGGAGTGGTCTTTGGTCCTGTGGAGATTAGAGAAATTAAGGAAATCTGAAGACCTAATGAGAAAAGTGATGAAAGAAGAGGTAACGAAAATGAAAGACATATGGGCAAAAGAGAGAAAGTAGAAGGAAAGCAGAAAGAGAAAAGAGGAGTTTGAAAGACTAAATCAAAACTGGATGAAGGTACAGGAAACGTTTAGAGAGATGGGACATCCTGACTGGATTCCAGACGAAGAAAAGAAAAAGACGAAGAAATGAATCATTGGAAAATTAAGAAGCTGGTGGAAGAACTGGAGACAATAGAAGCAAAAACCAAAGGCCCTTTTCAGGTCCACTCCACTGCCTCGAGAATATTTATTCTTTCTTTCCTTAAAAAAAATTTAAAACATACTCTACTATTCACTGACACGAACGCGAATGCATCACATTTTGTATAGAAATGAAACAGGTGTCATGACGTCATGGTACTTGCTACATTGTTGCAAGTGTCCAGTACCGTGACGTCACCTACTTGTTCCATTCCTATTGTCCCTATACAAAATTCCCATTGTCCGTATACAGGCCCAGGATGTGCTAGTCGCTATACAAAATTCCGATTGTCGGTATAGAGGCCCAGGGTGATTTTCGGTCCGTATAAATCTTGTCCGTATCTGAGCCTGGGGTGGGGTTGGGGGTGGGGGTGGGGGTGGGGTCTGTAATGCTAATTCCCACTGTCCGTATAGTGCCCCCCTCCCCTTCACTACTGAGGATATCTCGTTGGTTGGTGAGGTCAGGTGGGTTCTTAGAAGAGTTAAGTTATTTTCCATCTGATAGATTAGATCACACGAACGGGTACTGTGAAACAGATTGAATAGAAGGGTCTTTCAGGTGAGGTACGTTGCGACATATAGTCGTAACAGACACTTGAAGGCGTATAAGTAGTGAATGGGGACGATATAACGAAAATGGGATTTTATTTTAAAACACTGAGTTTGCCCTATGGTGACAAAGGAATTTAACATGGGGAATTTTAACATGCGTGGGACTATAGAGAGACAAGGGGAACTGAACAGGGGTGACGTCACGGTACTGGACACTGGCAACAATGTTGCAAGTGGCTGACCTCAATCGGGCGGAACAGCGTGGTAAGAGACTGACCTCAATACGCACTACTCTAGGGACAAATAGAGACAAAGAGATAGAGACACAGACATATGACACAAACATAGATTTATGAACATTAATCTATCACACCAAAAATCGACTAAATGAATTTTTAGGCAAGAGAGAATACATATCTTTTCGAGGCAATGGAGTGGCCCTGAAAAGGGTCTTTGGTTTTTTTGTTAGCACCATTCAGTTAACATAGAGGGCATCGCACGGATCTTCTTCTCTTCCTCAAACTTCGTCTGACCTCTGGGCCGTAGATTAAGACTCGCTTCAGACAGCCGTGTCACTCCACATAGATTCTTCGTTTCCAAAGAGCTGTATCAGTCGTCTTGGTGATAGCCCATAATGGTTTGTCATGCATGGGATAGTCCGGGTTGAGCAGCATTGACGATAAGAGGGTAGACGATTCTACGTTAATCCACATCTTGTGACGAGAACACGTGAAGTGAACGAGGTGAACCGCGGTTATTTATAGTGGAAGACTGAATCGAAACGGATTGAGATCTTCCACCAACCCTAACACGCGTTACAAAATTCAGTCACAGTGCCGAGTCTGTCTTCCAGTCCGAAGAGAGCTACATGTGACTTCACATTCCCTATATAGGTGCGCTAGCGAGTGTGCGCAGTGAATCAATGCGGCCGAGTTAGAACATAGAGGAAACTACGAAGACGATGAATTGGGTTGCACCGGCTGTGGAGACGAGGAGTGATGACACAGCAGAGGCAACCAAAGCAAACAAATTCCCACTTCCAGAAGAGAGCGATTTTAATTGGGATTTAGTGGATTTTCTCTCTTCTTCACAAGAATTTGTTCCGGTACCAATACCTTCGCCGCATTCTCCTTCCTTACCTTTCGTCGAGGATTGTAAACAGAGGCGCAAAGAAGAGTTGGAGAAATTTTTGCAAAAGAAGAAAGAAGCGGAACAAGCCTTTCTCATTCAACAGCAACAGCAACAAGAAGAAGAGGCAAGAAGAAAACGACAGGAAGAAGAAGAAGATGAGAAGAAACAAGGTCTAGGAGAGAAGGAGGACAGTGAAAGTCAAACGGTGACGGTACTCGTAGACATTTTGGTAGAGTTAAGGAGTCTGAAACAAATGTATCAGACTTCTTTAATACGGCCCAAGAGTAAAAGACCTTCCCGAGCCAAACAGCCCAACCTCGTCCACACAACTACTACGCCTGAGATACCAACACTAGTGATCTCTACCAAATCATCGACAGGAGCAGGTCCAGAAGTAAGCCTTGGCCATGGCAAAGAGATAAGGCAGTTAAAGCTCATTACTTCCCGGTCCTGAGTTTGTTTTCAAATAAAGAAAGCAAAAATCAAACACCCAACGGTCCTTTCAAGGCCATCCATCGCTGTTCAAAAGGGACTACTCAGCGTTTGCCAAAATCAATTAAAACTCAAAATCCCTAATTTTTCCCCTATGATAGACGCGTGCGAGTGTAGGTCCTTATTATAAAATCAAATCCAAGAGACACTCACGTTTTTCTTTCTGGTATATTCTCTGGTACACATTTACAATCCAATTGCACAACACATCACTTGAAAAAGTTCATACACTTATTCCTTGTCTTTTCACTCTCTCCCTTTTTTGAATTTCTACACTGTAACAAGTTTTTCCACTTCTTCCTTTGTTATGTATATTTAAGTTAATTGTTTGTCTGTTAGTTTTATTTTTTTTTTATTCCATTACATGTTCTTGTAATGTAACATTGTTTGCTGGACATGACCTTGTCCAAAATTGAATTAATTTCTGCTTGACCTGATTGACTTTTTCATTTTTTTTTTTATTTCATTCATGTAAACAACTAATAGCAGCTTCATTATTCTCCATGGGTATGAGCTCATTGACCAAATTATTATTCAAGTAAACAAGAAGACGTAAACATATTGATCAGGATCAGGGTTTTGGAGATTTCCAACTGAATTTAATAGGTTATTGTGTAGTAAGCAAACAAGGCTTTAGATCATGGTAGAAAGTTATTTTCCATTAACTAATGGTTGTTTTTAGAAAATAATGATTTGTGACCTGAGGTCAAACAGAGAACTATATTATCTTGTGTCTTTCAGAACTGTATTACTTGTGCCTTAACATCTGGCATTTAAGCTGTATTATGTTGTGTCCAGTTTGGGCTGAATTTTACTTTCTTCAAATTATTGAATTCAAGTGATTATTTTCTCTGGAAATACAAAAGTGCTCTGACAAAATTCTTGGATAAAGATATTCATTGGAATTTATACTGAATACAAACCTTAAATAATATTTCTGTGATTCAACAAGAGACTGTTGACACATCAGTATTTCGGAGGCTATAACAGACACGTCATCGTCATCAATTTGGATCTCTTCAGAACTTGAAGTGAATTTTATTCAGGACTTTAAAATTTTTGGATTTAATTCGCAATACCGTAAGTTCTTTATTCTCATTTTTCACCTTGTATTCTAGGGAAATAAATTGTTAAATTTTACAAAGCTTGTTGTCTTCACTCTTTCCTGTTACTTATTTTAAGAGCATAGACTCGTCACACATCACCTTCTTTTAGGTTTTTTTTCTTCTCTTTCTTCTCTTTCTGGACGTGTCTGGGTTCTTGTTTTTCGGAGGATACCTCTTCTTCCTGTTCTGAACCTCTCTCTTCCTCCTGCTCCTGTTGGTTCTTAGGGCAGTCTGAAGACCAATGTCCTTTTTCATGAAAATGATAACAGGTATCTTGACCTTTGTCGCTTTTGAAACTTGTCTTGCTTTGACGTTGTGTACATTCTGAAGATCAATGCCCTTTCTTCTGACAGATATAGTAAGTATCTTGACTTTTATCTCGAAAGGAGGGAGAGGAGTCCGTCGAATTCTCTGAAGAAAACCTTCGTATGATACCTCGCAAAGCTCTGATCAGAAGTTTGATCTGTGTTGGCTCTTCCATCTTTTTGGTAGGATTGAGAGTGGAACGATTACTTTGATGGAAGACACTGACCTTTTTAATAGGGAAGACATTGACCTTACATAGATATATAGGGGATGGCGTTTAAAATGTAGCCATTTTGACCTTTTGCAATCAAGATGAAACGAACGCATCATTTCGTGAAGAAAGGAGAAGAAAGTAAGAGGCAGAAACGTGAATTATCGCCTCGCACAATAGTTGAAGTCTCTTCGAAAATTCATTCCAGCCATTTTGAAGATGACGTGAGTGAGGCAGAATCCAGATCCAGAGAGTCTACGTCAAACCAAAGTCCACCACCATTAACACCAGAAAACTATTATCACATTCGAGAGATGGATAAAAGCTGCTCTAGATAATTTAGAACCACGGCCCACACGTACACAGTGAAGTTTAAAGATTTCAAGTCAGGCGTACCGCTGGAGAAAACAAACGGGTTTATCACCGATTTGTGGGATTCATTGTAAACCACACTGAAACGGCAATGTCGAGCCAACGAAGACGATTGCTTGACACTTTCCATTTATCACGACAGAGTGAAGTCAACAGTTTGGATCGAGTTTAGCAGGCCAGCAGAACTGACACCTTCCAAAGTCATCGACAAGATTCATCTCGTACAGCAGTCCAACGACAAGTTTCACATCCCCGATGAAAAAGCAACACTGTATATGACCCACGGTTCTCTTTCCAAAGGAATCGGAGAACGCAGAAAAGTTTTATTGGTGGACAAACTTCGTAGCATGAAGTGTAGCATCGTCCAAATTAACAATCCCCAAGACAAGATGTTCTTAGCCCGTACAATCGTCGTAGGACGAACGTATGCAAACATAACGACACGACAGAATGGAAAAGAGCCTGGGAAACTATTCAACGATCGGACCAAGCCAAGGAACAAAGAGAAGCAGAACTCCTGTTACGGTAAGATGGCTATTCAAAGACACACCCTGCGGTATCCCTGCAAGACGTCTTAGCTCCACGCTACACATTGAAAGTACACCCTCAAGAAGTGCGTGGACCTCTGTTGTTTCGAGGTGATAATTTCAAAGACGTAAAACAGATTCACTTCTATCATCACGATGAACATTTCGATGTCATTACCATTGTCGCCGGTTTCCTGGGATACTGTTATTATTGTGAGAAATGTGACTATGGGTATAACAATAGTGAGCAACACAAGCATTGTGGATCGAAAAGCCACTGATGTTTGGCCTCTAAACCATCTCTTGACGAAGGGCACAAACGAGTTCATTGCTCAGCTTGTCATCGTACTTTTGTCAGCGCAAGATTCACAACAGAAAAGTGTTTGTCAACTCCTGAAATATTGTTCTGCTTGTATACTTACCAAAAGTGCCAAGGCACACCTATGTCCAGGAAAGAAACGATGTCACAATTGTCACCAAATCGTGGACTTGGAACACTAATGTTACATTCAAAAATACCAACCCCAACAGTAGGAAGAAGAACATGACCATAAGAAAGCCAATTTCATCTTTTTAGATTTCGAATGCATGCAAGAGACCGGTATTCACATTCTTAATTTTTGCGTGGCTCACCGAGCGTGCGAGAAGTGCATCCAAGAACCTATCTTTTAACCACTGCCCCCATTGTAGCAAGATTATTGTAGGACGTTAAAAAATCTTTCGGGGACCAAACACTCTGGCAGATTTCGCCCAATGGACCTTAGATCCCTTCGACGAGACGTGGAGCCAAGAGAACATCGAACGTTACGGAGATTGCCATCGCTGTGCCACGGTGATGGTTCATAATTTCTCGGGATAGGATGACAGTTTCTTCTGAAATACTATATGGAACAAAGTACCGAACATCCTAAAGTCACCTTGAACGGAGCTAAAATCATTTCCATGCAAGTGGGACAAGTGCAATGTAATATTTCGATGAGTTACTTGGCCACACCATTGAGCCGAATGCCTAAATCGTTTCGAATGACAGAAATGTCCAAAGGTTATTTCCCGCACAAGAAGCAAGCGGCTATCATTCCTCGTGTCACCCTCCCGAAGACCAAGAGAAATTCAAAGAGAAATACTTGGAGCAGGAGGGAATCACTTTGGACCACATCGAGAAAAACGAAGGAAGGCGAGCGTCTACCAAAGTGATGTTAAATTGTTTGTGCGGTAAAATATAACAACGTCCGTGTTTACCCAAGACGGAGTATATGACAGAACCTTCCCGCTACTTCCAGATGATACAAAAACCAAATACATGAAACACGTGGACGTCCTTCGTGAGGACTTGATCCTTGTCAATTACGAAGAAGAACTGGACTTTGTACAAGCCGACGAATTCGGAAATGTCATCACTGCGGCCTACGTGACAGCCCATGCTCGCTTAAAATTGTACAAAGCCTTACACTAGTTAGGAGATTGTGTGCTGTATTTTGACACCGACAGTTGCATCTACATCGATCGCATGGGTCACTGTCATCATTATCTTGAAGGAGACCGTTTAGGAGCCTTGACGGACGAGCACCCAAACGACAAAATTCTAAGTTTTCTAGTGGCGGTCCTAAAAATTACTGCCACGAATACCAGGATCTCCAAGGAGACGTGCACACCGTGTATAAAGTGAAAGGATTGACTCTCAATTATCTCTCCAGTGAATGAAGTGGTGAGAGTTGGCGTGTTGAAAGAAGCTTTGAAATCTGGAGAGGATCAACATTTTAAAGTGACCACCTACTAACTTCACAAGATTGTACGTTTACCCACACACCAAATAGTCCGACCTTTGGAAAAACTGTATCAAATCGTGTACCAGAAGCGAGTGCGGGTTCCCAACCACTTCACCTTATTGTACGGACACGTTGGTATAAAAAAATGGTTCCAAGACGATAGCCACCAACAAGAAAGATGACTTGGATACAGCAAGAATCGATCGAGGGACCCACTGAGAACTTCAAGTTCAAGCAGTACAATTTTCCTGTCTTCTTGCCTGACTATTGTGATTGAGCTAGTCGACTGGAAACGTTTAATAAATGGCCCATGGATAGGGAAGGATTTACCTACTTCGAATGTTTTAGCTAGAACAGGATTTGTCTACTTGGGACCTGAGACTGGATTGGGATACGAAATGCAGTGTTTCAGTTGTGGTCTGAGGTTGCTTCTGGATCGATGTATCAGTAAAGATTCAGCTATTCTAGAATATACTCGATAGTCTCCGCACTGTCCTTACCTTTCTATGGCTTTTCCACCCATCACACTACGGTACATTTATGACGGTACCTTAGAGAAGGTAGTGCCTTTGTCGAGGAAGAAAGAAAAGGAAGACTTCCAAAACTTTGCATAAACAAGGAAAGATTTACAAACTCGAGAATTCATTACGACTAGTATAGAAAGCGAAAACGTCCGTTGTGACTACCATTGCCAAGCGAGAAATATTAATCCTTTTAAACAGACACCATTCAAGTGGAGTGCGATGCTCTGCCTTGCGATTGCAGGGATTCAGCAGGACATCATGGGAACTTTGCTATGACTACTACTACACCTGCCATGGAATATAATGCTGTGTTTGTCAAACCTGATGGATGCGAAAGCGATGCCACTCGTTATCGTGGACTCTTTACTGGTTTTCATGGTCAATGTCATTCTCCACGTGAAACCATTCGACTACCAACCACCCAATGGATGTCATCCATGCCTGAGCAGAATGTTGCGGATTTGACCGTACCCTCATCGAAATGAACCTGTGAAAGAAGAATATTCGTTCCCTGTGCGTTTGTCTGAATACTGCCACTTTGAAAGTCGTTTGAAAACCTTCCAAGGAAAGTGGCCTAAATATCTGGGAGGACCTACCCCAAAAGAATTAGCTAGAGCCGGATTTATCTACTTTGGCGAAGGTGATAAAGTCAAGTGCTTCAGATGCGGTGTGTCACTACACCAGTGGGAGCAGAAAGATTCCGTTTACCTGGAACAAGCTCGATGGTCTCCGCACTGTCACTACCTACCTTTAGTGGGACGAACTCAGTGTTCTCTTGATGGATATTTTACAAGAGAACATTCGTGGTTTGCCTGTGGAGTTGAGGGAACGCACTTAGCGAGAGCCGGGCAAAATACAAGTCAAGCGCAAAGAACAATTGCATCCATTACGTCACAAATCCTGGAACCACTGGTACCTGAATGCTATAAGAAGACTGATTCATTTGAAAGCGTTCCAATGTTCAGACATTGTTGAACTGACGGAAGACCAGATGACTTTGGTCGCTACTCATCCCACTTCTTACTAGCTAGCCAAACTACACCGAATTCCAGAGGAAGAGTTAGAGGATTACCAAATTCTTTTACGTGAACAAATCTTGGTTCAAGAGGAAACATCCGTGCGACGTGTGGTGTGTGAGTTAGTGGCTAAACAATTTGGATACGCCACTAAAGTGCGATCAGCTCTGTGCAGAAAGTACATTTATTACCTCCGACAAAAAGAGGTATTAAATTTGTTACCAGCCACGACCTTTATCATTAGTGATAAAACAATTGCTGTGGAAGGAAATAATGACAGTATTGAGACTGTGGCGGATTACCAACACTGTTTACGAGAATTGTATCCAGTGAATTTGGGTCGTTGTGTGGTGTGTTTTAGTGACTTCCCTTCTGGAATTTCATTTTCCTGCCGATTCCTTGTGGGGTGTTTACGATCTGTACAGTGAGGTACCACCAAAACATGATGGTGTTTCCTTTAAATACGCACGAGAAACTAACTCTGTTAAAAGCGCCGAGCTTTCAACTCCAAACTTTTCGACCTCTGTTTGAAGAAAAGTTTCTTTGTGAAATTTTAGCCACAGAAGATGTTTACGAAGATGTGTATATAGCTTGTTGGTTACACTCTCACTGAAAAGACGTACGTCACTGGAAAAGTCATGGTTTCTAGGCTTGGACGAAAGACGTGCCTTACGTTGCCCAAGATTTGTGTTATGCATTCAAAGGAAAAAGTGAGCTTAAAGTGTCCAGTGAAAAAGGTAACTTTTAAACATGTGTTAGCCAGAGTCTCAGAAGAAGAACCCGACACCGAGGAAAACCACTTCATTCAGGACAGGACCATCACTGACATGGACATCCCCGAAATGATATTCCGGCAGGACCCCCTGTGTGACTGTGCCAAGTGTAGAGCCTCTAAGAACATTACAAATTGTCCCTAAGACACCTAACCTTCGTCACCTAAAATGTTGTAGAATGACTTGTTCATATTCCACTGTAATTGTGTTGATGTGTATTTTATCGATGTACTTAACCATTTGGCTTTTATGTATTTTTGTTTCTCGTGTTCAATTTTTAAAATGTTCTGAAATAAACGTGTCCTGAAAAAAGTATAAAAACTCTTGTCTTGTCTGTCTTCGTTTCAAAAGTGACATTCCCTGCACTATCGCAACCTCTGCTGTCTCTGCTCCCTCTTCCACCCCTTTCAAAGTCATCGACGAAAACTTAGATCGTGCTAGTTCAAAGGCCTTGTACCTTCGCATTCCCTTTAACATAGTAATTGCTGGACCAAGCGGTTCAGGCATAACCGAATTTGTCAAACGTTTGATCGAACAGAAACATCATATGATCGATCGTCCACCTCAACGTATCGTGCGGTGTTACAAAGAGTGGCAATTGGTGTACAGCCTTCTGCGAGAAAGTCAAGGTGATTCCATCGTCTTTGTGGAAGGCATTCCTGGTGAAGACGAGGGGATCGTGTCTGACCCCAGTCAAACTCATTTGGTTATTTTTGATGACATGTTAGGAGAAGACGAAGAAGAAATTAAACTGTGGTTTACGCGCAAAGGGCATCATCGTAATGCCAGTGTCATTTACATCAACCAAAATTTGTTTCAACAAAGTAAACCTCATCGCACCATCAGTCTCAATGCTCATTACGTGGTTTTGTTTAAGAGCCCAAGAGATAAATCGCAAGTGCAGATCTTGGCCAAATAGTCAGGAACGCCTTGGCTGACTAAAGCGTACGACGATGCCACTCAATCCCCACATGCCTATTTACTCGTGGATTTAAAACGACGACCCCCGATTATTTGCGATTTCGTACCCATCTGTTTCACCACTGGTGCCAAGACGGACGGCCTGTCGTGTACACGTCCCCGTTGACTTAAATAAAATCTATAAAAACCTCGGACACTTTTTGTCTGTCTCACACATCGTCTACATGACGTCCCTTCAGTCTCATCTTCCTGTCAAATTGATTCGTGCCTTGTACGGTATCAGTCGCGAGCAAAATCAACAAATACGT
This sequence comes from Megalonaias nervosa, assembly GCA_016617855.1. NCBI lineage: Eukaryota > Metazoa > Mollusca > Bivalvia > Unionida > Unionidae > Megalonaias > Megalonaias nervosa. The sequence continues at coordinate 43,206 of JAECUM010002042.1, forward strand.
GCTCGTATCTTAGAAGCCAGTCTCAGAGAAGTCATAAGATGGTTGACGGTCACAGCGCGTCAATTACTGCAAGGCAACATTCACCTCTCTCATCAAACCTAACGCTTTCTTTTTAGAGAAACAAAGTGGCCTAGACGCAACTGGCAGATCGCCTCATCAACACTCAAACCAAAAAGCAAATCATTTTGAAACCTGGAGGTAGCGGTTCTCTAGGAGGTGTCATCATTCGTTCCCTCTTAAAATGGGATCCCAATGCCGCCAAAGTCCTCCCCAATAGAAAAGCCACTGCCCGACCCAAACGTACTCAGAAGAAAAAGACCAATGGTGTCCAGGCCAGGTCACAGCCACAGAAATAGAAAAGTCCCCAGAAAAGGAAAAAGAAAAGTCTCAAGAAAAGACCCCATAAAACAGCCTCTTCCAGCAAGAGAGGCACTACACTCTGGGCGCAACCTTACATTCCCAAACTACGACCTGCAGCGACGGTGACCGCGTCTCCAGTCGTCTCAAGTCCTTCCACTTCCCCGTTGCTAGTGATTCCAGCGAAACCCATTTTGACACCCGCTCTTCCCCATTTGATAACAAATGGAAACCAATGTTTCCAGGAACTTCTCCTTCATCGGTGACACGGTGATATCCTCCTCATCTTTATCCGCAGCGGAAGCTGCTAACAAAGTACCTGCCCCAAAATCAAAGTCCAAGAGAGGTCGGACATGATACAGAGTTTACTGGATTTATCTAAGCAAAAAATGTCTCGATTTAGTCCGTTGCGAACATTTCCACGACGCGTGATGCCTGTCATCAAGTTGATACGACATAGAGAAAATCAGTGGAGACTCATTTTACTATAAAAAAGACCTGGGATAAACGATGGGTATCAGTGTTTTTGTACTCATGAACACCAAAAGATGTTCCCTACCAGAAGTGCACACCACCACCATCGTCGCTCTCCTGTCCAAAACGGAAAAAGAAAAAGGAAAGGACAGTCGCGTCGTTTGACCCCGCATCCGAATAAACGTTTAGCCAATCATCGACCTCTACCCCAGAAAAGATCCCATCGTCAAAAGAAAAAGAGAAGCAACGAAAGGGGAGTATTTTTCGGCGCTGGAATAGTAGAACATACGTTCAAACAGTTTGGTTTTCCAAACCTAATCCGAAAATACACTAAAAAATTAAGCTAAATGGACGCGTGTCGAGCGATGGATTTCAGTATGTTTTTGCTCCTGAATGAAAAATGAGGTCTCCTAAAAGTAGTCCACACCACCACTTTCGTCGTTCTCCTGTCGAAAAAGGAAAAGGAAAAAGAAAAGGACAGTCTCGTCGTTTGACCCCGCATCAGAGGAAACACTTAGCTAGGCATCGACGTCTACCCCAGAAAAGACACCGTCGTCCAAAGAAAAAGAGGAGCAACCAAAGGGGAGGATTGTTTGGCGATATAAAAGATGTCACATTTTTGACGAAACCATAGTGAAACAGTTCTTCAAAAAAACTGGTTATACACCCTTCGACCTACTCCAAAAAATAAGATAAAAGGGCGTGTGCCAAGTCATTGAAGTATGTGTATTTTTTGTGTGCGCAACGGAACAAACAAAGATGTCACATACCCCCAGAAGCCATCCCTCTTCTACCCCCGAAAGGAAAGAAAAGGAAAGGACCCGCCTCCTAGTTTAGCCACACATTGGGACGTTTTGTCCGTTCTATCCAAAGCCCCTCCAACCATGCGAAAACAAATCATTCAAACAGTCTCCAAAGACGTCATCGATACCGTGTGCGAATGTTGTCTGAATATCACGAAACGAACGATACCTTTGTCTCAACATCAGAAAGAATGCTTAGCCAAGTATCGACGCGTTATTCAGCAAATGGTCCAAAAGAAAATACCCATCCGTCAAAAGAAAAGATGTTGGTACAACGCGGAGGATTTGTGCACCTGTTGTTAGCACCCATGCTAAAAGCCACATTCCCACCACTGATTACAGGACTCGTGGGTACTAATGCTTCACAAATGGCTCAAAGATGAAAAGGATCAAGAAGAAAAAAGGGACCTCAGGAGTCAAAGATCTCAGACGTGAGCTTTGGAATCTGATGGAAGGATGAAAACTGACTTTAGTGCCTTACAAACGATGGATGGGATTCCATCGTAGGCAAGAACAACAGACCCAGCATTTACCTCCCAATCCTCATTTGACCGAGCTGTCACAGTTACAACACGAACTGCAGTCGTTCATGGATCTCAGCGATTTGTCAGAACCCAAAATTCGCAACGGTACGGTCAAGTATTGCAATGACTTCAACTCTTTCACCAGAAATCTTTAGACGAAACAGCTCCACCTACTCTGAAAGATTTTAAGACCTAATGAAAAGTCCACCACCACCACCACCACCACCACCACCCATAGTGATCAAGACAGAAAAGAAGAAGAAAAGTTTCAAACTCCACCAGAAAAAGTACCAAGTTAACATCGCCAACATCCGAAATTTGTTGGATTAAAAAGATGATATCAACCCCTTCTTCCTCATTAGAGAAAAAGAAGGTGAAGACAGAAGTTAAACAAGAACTGATTACGCCTGTTCAGACATCCTCTTCGACACCTATTGCTCGTCGGACACGCAAAGCATTACAATCCAAGAAAATACCACACGAACAAAAGAGTAGCATCCGTGAAGAGTGGGTGACTTATTAAAAAGTCCTAATAGAGAATGTGTTAGCCAGCATTTACTACCATCCATTCCATCCTGCAGGTTACAGAGGAGGTCAGAAATTTTATCGTGCTGCCAAAACCCGACTGAAAAGTGTCCGTTTACCTCAAGTGCAACGATGACTGCAAGAACAAGTCACTTACACCTTACACGAACCCATTCGACGAAATTTTCCAGAAATCGCACCCAAATGGAGGGCATCAATCATCAATGGCAGGCTGATTTAGCCGATGTTTCTCATTTGGCCGACATACCATCATGGCTATAAATATTTGTTTTGTGTCATCGACGTCTTTTCCAAAATTTGCCTGATCATGCCATTGACATCCAAATCGAGCAATGAGTTAGTGTGAGCCCTAACACTGGTGCTGTAACAAAGTGATCGTCATCCTATTCGATGGCAAACCAACAAAGGCACCGAATTTCTGAACCAAGCTTTCCAAAAAGAATTAAAGAAACGAGACATTCATATATTCACCACCGAGAATCCCGAAACCAAAGCCAGCATCGATTGAAACGTTTTTAACGCACCTTGAAAGAACGCATGTGTAAATATTTTACGCATCAACACACTCTCAAGAACATCGACGTCTTACCGCACCTGGTCAAAGCGTACAACCAATCATACCATCGGTGCATCGGATGTGTCCCCCAAGAAGTGACTCCCGACAACGAAGTGACCGTCTTTGAGCGCCTGTTTGCTACTTCCCCAATTGTGGATGTCCCCAAGAAAGGTGGCGTGTTAACGACGGGAGATTGGGTGCACATTGGCAAAACAAAAAGCACTTTCGACAAAAGTTACTTACCCAACAGGATCACCGAATTGTTTCGTGTCACTGGACATGTGCGTGACAGTCATCTTGCTGTCTATAAATTCGAATACAAGAACGGGGAAGTGTTAAAAGGAACTTTTTACTTACCCGAGTTACAAAGCGTGACCAAAAAAGAAGACGAAGTGTACGACATCGAAAGCTTGCATTTGGACATGTGGTTGCATGAAAAATATTTGCTGAACGGTGTGGATGTCCGCCTGAGACTGAATCGAAGCAGTGCCGCTTTCCATTTGACGGCCAATATAAACGAGTACAAAACCATCATCCAAGAAGCCCGAATTGCTTGGATTTCCTTTCCTTCGATGGCATAACGTGCTTGTGAAGCTCTGCTTTCGCAACTGCCATTGACTGTGTCACAGCTTAAGTTAATCTGCATCATGGTGGGGATTCTAAGAATGTCTTGAGCGATAGGATATCCAAACTCTACAGGTCCGGAGCATAAGATTTGTTTGTTCTCGGGAATTTCATTAATATCACCAGGTTAACATAGAAATGTTGTCATCAACGACTGTGCTATTTTAAACGCATACTGTGAAGATACGATTAGGAATGGCAGAGCTGAGTACGTGCCTGTGTCCGCGTATTTATATTTTGTAGTCTTTGTTGGTGACTAATGAAATCCTCCTTCAAATCTCTTCAGTGATTGAGTTAATGCCGTGTGCGCAGGTGGGAAATCCAATATTATTCCATGTACCATCTCGACGGTCATCTGTTGAAAACTCAAACGAGTCATTCGCACGAAGGCTCCCAAATATTCGATCTAATATTAGGCCAACTGTAATAAACTAACAACAACGCTAGTACAATCTTACGTGCGCTACCTTCGTCTGCAGTATTGGCGTAAAAGAAATCACATATAATTATGGATTGGTTTGATGAGATCGTATTTGCGAGGTAACGCTGGGGATTATTTTTGTAACAACACGCTGCATTGCAGCACTGATTTCGAGTAAAACACGATGCATTTCAATCTCCATAGTACCCATCATCGGTGTTGTTATATGCATCCTCAATGTCTTCAATAAGTTTATCTATCATTGGTGTTGTATATACATCCTCAATGTCTTCAATAAGTTTATCTATCATTGGTGTTGTTATATACATCCTCAATGTCTTCAAATTAGTTCATATATTTTCGGTGTTGTTATATACATCCTCAATGTCTTCAATAAGTTTATATATCATTAGTCTTGTTATATTCATTCGCAATGTCTTCAATTAGTTCATACATCACCGGTCTTGTTATACACTTCCTCAATGTCTTGAATAAGCTGATCCATCATCGGCATTGTTATATACATCTTCAATGACTTCAATAAGTTTCTCTATTATCGATTTTGTTACCTTCATCCTCAATGTCTTCAATAAGTTAAAAGAAATAATAATATAAATAACCTTGAAAGACCATATTGAGGGGGCAGAGGAAGAAGAAGCGGGGAATATGGAAAAAGCCGGATGTCGTCCGCACTAAGACGATAATGCCTGTCATACAGCGGACCATATCTCCCTCGTGATATCGACAACTGCCCCCTCCCCCCCCCATGTCAGTCAAGCAAAAATAACCTCAGCTCAAAGATTAGATAGAGTAATATAAAACAGCAAAGAAAATACAAACAACCGAAACTTGCACCAGGATTTTCAAGGATAACTATGTCAAACAGCGATGCTAAATCATAAACTAAAATAATATATCCAATAAAACCACTAAATACCAAACGCATCCCAAAGTAACACCATTAAAAAAACAACAACAAAAAAAACAAAAAACAAAAAACAAAACAAAACAAAACAAAGAAAAAAAACCCCACAAAAACAAGAAAAAGAGAGACACCTTTGCACTAGCAACACCACCTAACCAACTACAAAACTGACGCATCCTTATACCAGAAGCATTGGTCTGAGAGCATCAGAACATCACACAAATATCACTGCAAGTGACCATTAAAATTAGAACTTATAAGGTGACCAATTCCCTGCCGGACGCTCAAGGCGACAGTGACTGGAAGAACAAAACGCAAACCATACATATCTTATCTCCCCTCCAAAGAACAGAACAATATGGTGACCAAAGCCCAGTCATCAGTTCCCCAGCACAAGGCAGAACTAAATAGAATTCAAATATACACACCCGTCAAATATGAAACACACAACACGTAAGAACCCAACAATAACTAACAACAATCATGATCTCTAAGACCAACCGTTTCAACTAATAAGAAAGGGCACAGTGTTATTTCAAAATTACAAGACGGGGACGCGAGACTTGGATAACCTGCATAGAGAGGAGACTACACCTCCGTTCCCACCGCTACCTGCCTCCCTTGCCTGCTCCGGACAATACAACTAAAACGTGTGACATGGCATACATAAAAGCGATCACACCAATTCCTCACCAATATCTTAGATGTCTTTTCGATTAGCTCAATCACATTTAATTAGGGTCCACTGGCTTGGGCTCTCATGAGAATTAGACCCGGTTGTTTTTTGTTCCTATGATCGCCACGGTAGTTTCGCAACTTTCTTTACCTATTCCGCTGCTTCACGTGTGGGTTTGAGCAGAGTTGCAAATGTTTGTTCGAAGCCATCTGTAAGATATTTCCACGCAGTTTGTCGCGACTGCAACATATCGTTGACACATTTAAGAGTGGATATAAAATTACCAACCAGTTCATGGTGTTCGCTGGCAGCTTTACGGCGTCCCTCCCCATACCATGTTATTATATCAGGTTTTGTATTGGACTTATGAACATACATAACGACCAGGCTTTTTGGAACAATTTAACCGTACACTTGCAGAACGATTAATCTTGCGTGCAGGAATTTGTGATGAATTTTGCCCAAATTGTTTGCACCTTAGAGTGGTCTCGAGTGGTTGATATGATTTGCATCAGTCATAGATGTGCTGAACAATGAAACTGCACGCATTGTTAGTTTATAACTTGCTGCCAATTTCGACAGAAGACTGTCACCTTTAACTGCAAAATATTTCACAGCCATTAGACCCACTCAGAATCAATATCATTTGGTATCTATGGTACGTCGTGCTACTGAACAAGTATGGTTCATTATTACATTTGCAGTCTCGGACCTGATTATTACTACTGGTCAACCAACACGTTACCATTTGTCTCCAGAGTGTGAACTAGAGTCAAAATCACCAAACAGAATATTTTTGTGAGAGGAATTGCAAGTCGATCCGGCGGACAAGGAACAACTTCTACGGGTCTTTTTTGGAATCTGCGCATCTCCGTACGCGTAAGTAGTGATTACTTTTGAAAATATCTATCGTTTAATGTCCAGCAAGAACAAACTCACCTTGGTGCAAGAATACACACCGAAGTTATGTTTCTTTGACCATTGTTCATAGGTTTACAATGGTTCCTTTCAAACTCGTTGGTTTCTGAGGTACGGAGGTTTGAACGCATTTATATATAGGGCGACATCCATCAGCTCTGGCGTAACTGTAGCATTTGGTGCGCTTACATATATGCATACCCAATCACAGATATAATGCAGTTATATATCCGATTGGGTATGCGTATATGCGAAGTATATGTACTGGGTAGTTTCTCATAATTCTCATATTAGGAAGAAGCTAAGTACATTCTATATATTTTATCACTATTTTACATTGATAAGAAGATAGACCCTAACGAGACACCGACAGCGTTTCCGATGCCATGGGCTAATCGTTTTGAACTTTGTGAAGCTCATCCGGTATTCCAGGTCAAAGTCATAAAAATCATTGTTTTTATTATATTCTCGTATGCATTGTTCCACTTCTATGTACTCGGGATCAATCCATTGAAACTCAGCATTATGAATGGACTGCATCATCGCCATTAATACAAGTTGTTGGTGTAAAGATCCATGATGTAACTATATGTAACAGCTTGTTTATATCCCTCCACATGTGATTTGTTAGCTCTAGCTTAGCGTTGGCATGTCATTGAAATCCAAATAGATGTTGGTCAATATCGCTAAGCAGTTCCAACTCAGCCCTTGTTTTATACAACGATGTGCCCCAAATCAATCCCATTGACGAAATGTAGTGACTGTATCACGAAACGACTGGACATCTGCGAGCAGAAGCGTAACTGTTCTCAGATACCGATCATAAGAGTCGCCAAAGTTTTTTTACAGCCCAACGCGGATCAGTCATTGTTTGTATGTGCATAGTGGTTGGCGAAATACCTTCGCGAGACAACGATGAATAGAAAGCCTCGATCGGAAGTAAGTGATTTTCAGCAACTTGTCCTACACGCTCATGCATTCATAGGGATACACCTATTTGCGGGTGAGCAAACTGAATGTTCCATCGTCGGTACCATAGCATGGACAAATGATTGTAAAACGATCGGCACCATTCACTGCAAAGTTGTTCTTGATTGATAAACAGCAGTGAGTCAATAAGGTGCAGGTATCCAAGCCTAAGCTTCATGTATTTCTCCATGTTGTTGGGGATTACGTTTATTGACGCCTTTGATGTTGTTGTAACTCCTTGCATACACAGGTGATATCTTACCCACGCAGGTTATGAAACACAAAATGGGGTTTTGTTTTACTTGGGTAAATTCGGCCCCTCTGTACATACCAATAATGTGACAGTGATGGCGAACTTTGATATCAGTTCTAAAGGAGCCATCATAGCTTCAGCAGTGAGTAGCTGCGGCATCTCCGCGAATGTCACTGTTGGTTATAACCATGGATGCTTAACAGCAGAGATGTCCATGAGCTGATAATATTTCGGAACGAATCTTTGAAAGAAGTTTAAAGCACCTTTGCCTGGCTCGTGTGCGCTCGTGATAATTTTCCTAAAATCTTGCAAATCACTACAACATTTACGTAACTCATAATCGGTAACTTGCAATTGTCGTGTTTCTGCGGCAGCCTCCGTGGTGATAACAGCTCTGATACGGAGACTCTCTTGTTCATCACCAACCACTTGTGCTATTTCAGCCTGCTTGGTACATGTAGGAATCTTGATATATAATACTGTACTGCTAGTTCACGAAGTCGCTTCGCAGCCAATTGTGACGCCTTGGTAGAAAGTCCAAATATTATAAGTAAGTCAGCTTTTAAATAAAGGAAATCGTTATCTAATTAAGAAATGTTTTTAGTACTTTGAATCCTGCTTCAGGATCAGAAACTGCAATCGTTTCAGTCCTGGCTACCATTTCACTAACTACTGAAGCTTTGTCAGATCTTCGGCTGAATCTACAATCATAGGTTCCGTAAGTCTTCACCTGCGCGCGCTATAATACTGGTGAACAGACTCGCATGGTCGGCAAAGATGATTTCGCGACTTTACTCCAATACCAAATTTAAGGCATGCCCGAACTCCGAGACAAACACCTCACGCGAGCAAACGTAATTTAAAGGATTCATAATATCATATTCAGCCGCAGAATTAACATTTCAAATGTATTCATTTTTGCGGTGATTTTGTCCCAATACCACTGAACGTTTTATACATTTGCGAAAGTTTGTCTAATTCAGTAAGAACACAATACAGTGTACGTCAGTGGTTACTATGAGCCGCGACCCTAAAATTATTGGTTCTGAGCCCCACAATCCCGTTTCCACATTTTATTAAGTTTCGCCACCCACAGAAAATCCTGGCGACCCACCGCAATCCTCCCCCAGATCTCGAGACTCTGATTTGCGTCGCGACCCGGTTGTTGGGAACCACTGATGTAGAGTAAGCTCTTGATTTATGGTAATCTGAAATACTGCGCCAGGGTCTTGTAAATATGCTTGAAATCTGAATAATCCGTACCAAATAAATCTGCAAACACATGTAAATTTGTCTTGAGTCAATGTTGACCCATGTGAGTTCAAATGATCTGTAGGGTCTACTGTACGAAACTAATCCGCGCTTTCACAAAGTCTTGCGAATGCTGTTTATTATGACATTGCTGATAGATATTGGCTGATTACCCGGGCTGAGAATTATGTTCCCAACAACGACTCCCAATAATCAACACACAATCACTAAAATCTAGCAAAGCTATAAGCCGAAACGTAAATACATAAAGCACATGCCCTACGATTATTATAGTATACTCTAAAAATCACTCGTCTTAACGTGATCATAAACGTCATACTTGTTGCTATGAATCACAGATAATTACTCCTGTAGAATCAACCATAAACCCTATTCGTTATTTCTAAACATGATTAAAAACCTGACTCAGAATCAGTGGGTCCAATCCTTTAGATAGGCCACACTCCATCAAACTAAAGAAAAGTCATACGAAGGGCTTAAAAAGACATATATACAAAACAACGAATAAACGTACATAACGTTCAATCAAACATGACACTGCTTTTTTGGGCTATCAAGGTATTCAGCTCATGTATGTTAATAGCATTTTACAAGTCCAGTCAAACAAATCAGGGTCTTCTCAAGCGAGCTTATTAGAAAAGAAAGAAAAGACAATAGATGGTTTCTCCCTGCTGCTACGACGGCTTTGCCTTGAATATCTTACGTACAAGTAGTAGGTCACCAACAACTGGTCAAACAAGCAGGTACCACCTACTTCTATAGAGCGATATAGATTTGTATTGGCAACTCAACAGTTTTCCACATAAGCCGTATACCATGTCAAAGTCCTATTGTCGACAAGCCTCCAATATCCCATCCTCTCTATCAGCCAACGTTGCCCCAACATAACGACAAAAAAAAAATCAACAACAAAACAGGTGCGTTCAAACTAATCAGCAGAGAAGAAAAACACTCTGTTTCAAGTCATGAGATGCTCAGATGTATAAACACACGCTGTTATGACAGCTTAAAAGCTTCCTTAGAAAGCCACCATCAGCATCCAAACAATCAGCAGTCATGATGTTACTCCTGAAGGGTTTTATAAAAGAGAGATTTGCACATTCTCGGTTATCCAAACCGAACCATTCGGTCATTTTACGGTCGAACCAAGCAATTTGACCACGAGAGTACAGTCCGAACAATATCAACTTGATGAGTACAAATGGTCAAGGATATTCAATACTAGGGTACCAACAAACCGGTCCTGAACATAGCATTGCTATGGTCCATCTATCAGTACTGCTGACTAATTTACTAGTGCTATGAGGAGTCTTTCAGCGATTGCCTAATAAATATGATCTTCACAAGCAAATTCTTCAATCTATGCATAATGAAAAATTGGTAGACTGTTACCGATGCGACACTGGTACCCAAGAAGTTTCGAAACAGTATACTGTAAGAAACGTTTCCAAGAAGCAGATCTCTAATAGGTCAAAAACGCAGGTTCACTCACCTACCATGACAAATATTGCGACTCCGATAGCTACAGTTGTCATGTTCGTTCCTCTTGGACTATTAGCGTGCCCTCTGCCGCGCCACAAACGTAGTTCGTTAAACCGTAATGTGATATAGCGACATTTCCTTTTCTTCCTCTGTTTGATTACCCATATCGTTTCTCTGATGGTAGATTCATATTGACTCTCAGGTCGTACGAAGTATTGTTTCAATCGATTGAAGCGAATAATCTGCGTCGTTTTGTCTTATCATTATTCCTTGCTCTAAAGTAGGTGACATCCTTTTCTTTTCGTAGCAATGTTTCAATGCGTAGTCCACTAGACATGCAGCTAATACGATTTCTATTTCTTTCTCCGAGTTTTGTGTATTTTAAGATGCTGATGTCACACTTATGCAGACACAAAAAGTTTAACCCAAGAAATCTATTATATCAGCTACGACGAAAACATCGTTTCTGATGTCTATTCAAGCAATTAGGAATTCCACTCAACAATGAGTTTCAATCTTATCAATGCAAACACTGACGAGCTGGCTATAACGATGAGGAGCTTTATCTTTCGTCAATCTATTGTTATCATACCGCCACTTACCGATGATTGAAACAGCAGGCTCGTGGCCGCTAGGAGAACTGAAGGAGCTCTATCCAACTGTTTTCTTAGAGTCTCCCTTACACTGGTTCCTCTTTCTCTACCGACCAATCTTTGTTTAAAGACTTTGTACATTCGTATTGGTAATAACCCCATTCATTACAATTCCAACACTTGATATTTGATTGTCTCGTAGCATACGTACTGCTTCTATTACTTTTGGCGCCGCTGGTCTTCTCTGTCTTTGTGTTCTTCACCCAATTTTCTGTTTTGCTCCATTAATAGTTCTACTGTCAGTTTGAGTTGATCATTTACAGTTTAATAATAGCCATCACCTTTTCACGCATGGGTCTGGATTTGACGTGACTCTTAAAAAGAAAAACTTATAGGTTTGTGTGTTACACCGGAATACAAGAAAGACTCCCATTTGACAAAGAGTCTACAAGCTGCTACAGCGACGGCGCCAGATCTCCCGTTTCTTTATCTTGAACGATTTCCAAGAAAGGCCCTTTTTCAAGTCGATCACGAATATTAGGTGAACAAGGTGGATAAACTAACGATGTAAGTCTTGGTATGGTGTTCTATAATTCGGGAAGCGTTTCGTACCTTCTTTTGAAACGGCTATGAACATGCAACTTGTAGTATTCGTCTTGGTTACGGGGCGCGAAACGAGCTTCCGAGGAAGCTTGTAATTTTCCAATCATGACATGACCGGGTGGACTTGATGATCTGTCAAGATTCTGAGTTCGTCATTCCTTAAGGATGTGGCCATGAGCAACTCCTTCCCGATTTCGTTCAAATTATTGATCGCCGCAAGTTAATAAAAAGGGATCATACAACCAAGAAATGGCTGCGAACCCTCAGAAGTATCTGCGTAATAATCTCTTTACGTCGAGTTAACAAGGCACTAAACTCTGGTTTTCTGGCGCCATCTCTCTCTCTCTCTCTCTCTCTCTCTCTCTCTCTCTCTCTCGTCTTTGATTTCTCTGAACTTGCTCTTTAAAATCATCGATGGCTGAGCTAATCACCCCACCCCACCCACCCCATGAACTTCCGTCGGGTACCTCCTCCTTAATAGTTACGAACCCTGAGTCTTCAGACCTGGCGACGAATAAATGTACATTTTTGTAAAACTTCTCGTTCGCATACGGATTAGAAATCATAACGAATTGAACATAACTATCATTGTCGATAAGCTTCTTGTGCTTCGAGGCAATAGGCGGTATTGGAGGTAAGAGTTGCCTCTGAACAGCCAGCGTTACCGGCGTATTGATAAGCGCGCTTATTGCGCTCCAGCCAATGGCCATTATTATAACCAGACGATAGTTTTATAATATAATACATTTCAGTTCTGTCCTTTGTCTGTCGTGACATAAAATAATGACTATTGTCTAATCAATATTGACAGCTAATGATTGGCACAGTATGGGGTGGGGGCAAGCTACAAAGTCTTCGTAAGGTTCTTAGTTTATAATCAAACACAATAATATTCGAGCAGAATATTAGCACTTTCCGCATCCAAACACATTATAAAGAAGGAGTCCTACATCAAATTACTAAAATCGTTTAACTAAAACTATCCTAAGCATTTCTTATGTTAAGAAATTAGGGACGGTCCATTTTAAGAGACTAATCCATGCTGTCACAAAGTCTCGTGAATGCTATACACTGCAACGTTTGCTCCTAGAAATTGGCTAATTACTTGGGTTGAGAAATATCTTTGCAATACTGACTCCCCATAATCAACACATATAGACTAAAATCTAACAAAGCTATAAACGGATACATAAATATAAATAGAACATGCATTAGATTTATTACAATATTTTATTAAACAACCTAATAGTTTATATTGATAAGGATGGTACAGGTGTTGTTACACTTAAGTTTTGGAAAAGATTTGTATAGCTCTAATCATATTCGTTGCTTTGTGTACACCTTGTATCAACAATGCAAATAACAAAGACATCAATGACACAAAGTGACATGACATGGCCAGCTATAAAATGTACAATTTGTTCGGGCGCTCTTTACTATCTTATCAGACTATAAGTAATGCCAAGTATTGCATGTGCTTCATTTTTCGTTAACACATAACATAACTTACAAACTTGTTCAAATAATGTTTAATTTTATCAAAATATGATTCACCTGGAATATGGAAAGAAGCAGCAGCAGGCGGAGAGGGGTAGTAGGGTTACTAGGGAGTTCGATGAGATGGATTAAGTGGATATTTAAGAGGCTACGGTAAAGCAGGAGGGTCTGATGGAGCAGGTGTAGGAATTACATCAATTCTTACAAAAGTTTCTATAGACCGAGCAATTGTTAATATAACCATTGGTATCGTGAATGCTATGGTAGCAGTTTTATATCTTTCTTCCTGTATAATATTTAAATCTTTCTTTTAACGGTAGTTGTGTTCCCTATCTTTTCACTAATTCCTTCAATGCTTTGTCTTGAAACCCTATTCTACTGCATTAAATGGAGACCTTTTTATTGGGTCTGTTTGTTTGCAGGTGTCTTTTTATGTTTTAATCTGTTGTTCATGCATTTAAAAGTCTGGTTTCATTTATTATGTTTTGAAACTGAGAACTTCCACAGCAATTACAAAAACTGTAACATGTTTATAGTTGATAAATTGACAAGCTAAATGTAAAAAGAATTGGGACATATCGAAGACATAATTATGAGTACAAGCATGAATTTAAATAGCTATTGCAAAAGTAAATTGCAAGGAAGTAACAGATAAATATTAAACTGAGAGTGTAAGAAAAGATGTACGAAAAACAGACGAAGAAGACATTCTAAGTGCTTGCTGACGCTAATGCTGCTAAAATTTCTAAATCGTTGTCCGATTTTACAATAATCATTGTCCGATATTATAATAATCATTGTCCGATATTACAATAATCATTGTCCGATATTATAATAATCTTTATTTTAATTATAATTTATAATGTGACATCATGGATATGCAGATTCCTCCTGATAGATATTTTATTTAAGAAAATGATCTGAGAGATGAGTACTTCTTCAAATGGTATCATATATTTAACTGGATTTAAATCTTTTGAGTTGGGATTGCCCGTATCTGAATTATGATTAAGTTTGATAGCATCCAAACATCTTTGAAAACAAAAACAACGACAAGCAATGCATATCAATGTACTGAAAAATGCTTAATAAATGTGCACTTATTTATTTGTATTTAATTGTTGTGTTTTGGAACATTGCCTAATCACATTTTCAAGCACAGCAGTTTATAGCTTTCTTGGATGCTTCTGGAAGAACTTTTTACTTAATTTGGTAAATTAACATAAATTATCATTCCCTGCAGATTGAAACTCATTCAACTGTTTCTTTCACATGTCTAATTCTAGAAATTATTTATCTTTCAAAACCTAAACGTGTTGCCAGATGCTTAATGCTGCTATTAATTTCACTTCTTTTTTTTTCATTCATTTAATGGTACAATGTTTTCAGCTGGTTCCAACTGTTAAATAATACACTGTATCCTTTCATTTGAAGGAGACAACACTTTCCGCCGTTTATTGTTTTTCTTTGAAATCTCTTCCACTGTGTTTATGTCATCTCGTTTGCCCAAATAAGATAACTCACGCCTTCTGTATCTTCTCCACTACATTTTGTTTAGTTTGTAAATAACTTTATCCCCTATAATTACTTACCTGATTGAAATGTTTCCTCTGCAACGTTTGAAAGTAGCCTTTTGCAAACGGCACTATAGGGACAATATGATAGGGACAATGGGAATTAGCATTACAGACAGGTTGCCGGCACTATAGAGACAAAAGGCATTTTAACATAGGTGGGTCTGTATATGGACAATGGGAATTTAACATAGGGAATGTATAGCAACAATGTATTGGGCCTGTCTAGGGACAATAGGAATTGAATGCGGGTGACGTCACGGTACTGGACACTGGGGAAACAATGGTAACAATGTTTCAAGCGGCTGACCTCAGCCGGGACAAATAGAGACATAGATGTAGAGACATGGTTAGAGACAGGGTTAAAGACAGGGTTAGTGGCAGGGTTAAAGACGTAGACATACATAGATTTATGTACATCAGTTTCACTGCACTCTATGACCCTGCCTATGGTAATCTCTCATTCAAAACCAACATGCGTTCAGAAAATGTAACAATATTTGTCCTATTTTTTCTCTCCGTTGCTGAAGAGTGCAGTAGAACCAGACTTTGTTTTGGTGATGTCCGTAGTTTTTTTGGAAACTTTGCCACATTGTTTGTAGCGTGTTCATTGTTTCAACCTGCATCTTAAATTGGGATATCCAACAAATGTAATGGTAGAATGAAAACAATTGTCTATGAACAATTCTCACATAGAATATATCGTTGTCTCAGTCATCATTGTCCTGTAATACCTTTAAAAAATAACAGAACCAAAACATGGCATCCTACATTTCCGTCTTTTTCCATTCTTTCTTTCTCTCTGCAATGTAACGTTAAGTCTGTCCGTCAATCTCTCAAACCACTATCACCCGTTCTACTGTCACTCAGTGCAGTAACACGTGTGTATGCGTGAGTGCGTGTGTGTGCGTGTGTGTTAGCTTTCGTTTGTACCAAAATTTCATATGAATATTGCATACAAAGACCTAGTAACCATTGACTTAAACGTTTAACTTCTCCGTGTAGTGTATTTCATCGCTCTCAATTTTTTCTGCAAGTCACTTTTGGGCTACTAGGTAGTAAAACATAATCTTCATGAGGCACCAAAACGAATCTCTTTCGTCACTGGTCTTGTTGGTTCTGTCATCCTATCAGATTTACCACCGTTTTTTTTCTCTCTCAACTTCTCAGTCTCTCTCTCTCTGTGGTGGATGCAGATGGTGTTGAATATGAGGTAATCATATCATCTTCAAGATCGCTAGCACAAACTTCTACTAACACATTTGGAAAGTATTGTGTGACACGGATCGCTATTGTCTCTTGGTATCTGCATTCTGCTTGAAAAGGTGTCATCGTTTCATCTTGTTTACAAACTTTAATATGACTAAGTTTTACACACTACTTGAACTCTTTACATTTCACAGTGTAGGTGTAAGCCTTCGTTTTAAATTTTCTATAAGTGCGTTTTTGCGTGTCTAAATGTGACAATAATTTTAGGGAGACGAAAGAATTTTCTTTGGATCAGGACTCTCATGGTTTTATGACAGAAGGGGAGGGCATTGATGCAGGCTCACTCATGTCGTCTTCGGTATCACTGACATAGATTTGAGCTAACAGTTCGACTCGTGTGTGGGGTGATGAATGATATAGATGGTGTGATCAATATTATTTTTTGTAATGTAAGGTATAGTATAATTTGTGAGATTTTATCTCCTTCTCTTACATTTTAAGCTAAAAGGGGGCGTTTGGATAGTGAATATGATATAATGGATGGTATAGCTGATGTAATGGATAGTATTTTGTGGTGTAAGGGATAGTCTGTTTTGTGAAATTTCATCTTATTAGTTTGCATTCTAAGCTAACACAGGACGTTTGGAGTGTGTGTGTGTGTGTGTGTGTGTGTGTGTGTGTGTAGTTGTATTTGGTGTAAATCGAAGCATTCATGAGATTACACACCAGTTTACCGAGGACACTCCTCCAACCGAGGACGTCCTCATTTGGAAAAATGGTAAAATCTTGCTTCTACCAACTATTTAAGCCTAGAATAACTTAAAATCATGATTTGTAGGAAGGTCCCCGTTTACACGCTTGGTGCTTGTTCGCGATTTTGGAGTGTATCTTACCTACAAAGCTGGCGATACACACGTCCTAAACCAGGTACTCGATTGCCCGGTGGAAAACTTGTAGAGAGATCTCCGCTATCGAATTGCATGTTTCAAAAAAATATTATCGCCCTTTAGATCCAAGCATCAAATACCAATAACTTAGCTAAACTATTAGAAGAAAGCTGGTGCATATAACAGTCCTTGATATTTTTATTTATATTTCATGCATGTGAGACAATAGTGATGGGAACTCCTCACGATACATTTATGCTATACACGTCCAACACAGGGAGATAAATCTACGACTTGTCGTACGAAGGAAGTACATGAAACTGCTATTGGAAATAAGCATGAATTCCTTGTAGAGCTGTACGGAAATTGCATAATTATACGACCATTCTGTAAAGTTAAAAAAAAACAAACAAAAAAAAAAAACCTATTTGCGGCGAGATTTTACACACGTAAAGATATTGAAAAGACGTCCTTGATATGCAAAATTTATTTATG
>JAECUM010002043.1:0-65684 GCA_016617855.1 Megalonaias nervosa
CACCCGCTAAGTCGCACACTAGTAAAGTTATGTCGCAACCTAATATATAGTCGAGTCACACCCATCTGTAATATATCATTATACGAAATGATTGTTACCATGTCATGTTTCCATAGCATTAGCCTTTATTAATTAAATGTATTAATTCACTAATTAAGTTTTGTATATAATTAATGGGGCCTACATAGATCACATTTCACACTCAGCTAATTACATTATGTTTCTGCATTTAGTACAGTTGCTCTAACATTAGTCCATGCACAGTCATGAAACTTTTTTTTAAAATGTTTTAATCAGCATATATCTTGATTATTGAATTAATAATGTCCCATAACTTTTCAATGGCAAGTTGTATTTCAGACTGAGCACTATTTTTCTTTGCACAAGGCTTATCTTATTTGCAATGGAAATTTAAATGTGCAAATGAGGACACATACTGGAGAAAAACCATTTACGTGTGATTTATGTTGTCAAACGCTTCGTTCGATCGGACAACTGGAGAAAAACGATTTAAATTAAAGTGTGCCATGAAAGTAGAGATGAAACAAGTCATCAGCATGTCAATGCCTCATTAATTTGCAGTACCGCTGTTCATATCGATACAAAAGGTGGAAATTTTATACAAAACGATACTTAAACTATGTGTATTATTTTAATCCTCAGCAGTCATGTATAATTATTAGTCATTTTCTTTATTTGTTGAACTGGCAATTCAACTGAGACAATTATTGCAGGTACAGGCACTTATTTACATTATTAAAATGACAAAGACTATTGAGAGCATCAACTTGCGTTCTACAAATTGAGGACAAATGATTTCATTTGTCCTTTGCCCCCTTCTATGCTAATTATTTTATCCCAAAAGCATATCCAGCATAAAGGAGACATTCCAAATATGTTCCACATGCATACTAAAGTCCGTTACTCCTAATTTAATAACCACTTTAATGAGAAGTTTCTTTGTTTAGTTGTATCTTGTGTACTTGTTTGAATTTTGAAAGCAACACTTATGCGATGCAGTGAAAATGTTACAGCAGATAATCATGCTTTGCAAAAACTACATCAAGTTTTGATTAGAGGGTATTTTTATACCTGTACCATAATAAGCAATAACCAGGACCGCAGGGGGCAATAACGGGCCTTGGGGTAAGAAACACCCGGGCCTCTCCTAGTTCTTGTTCAAACAAAATTTTTCTTTCATCAAATTAAAAATGTTGTTCGGTACCGGGCCCCCTTACGAGCCCAAGCCCATAGGATAAATACTGATCCACTTTTAGACAGCATTGTTCCTGTTGTTGATGCTGAACATGAGCAACCAATGGACCTTGAGGAGGATGAAGCCTCATATTTAGATACAAGGCTGTGCATAGTAACCTCAAATTTGGATGCTGTTGGCGATGATGCAGTAACTTACGAAATTATAGCTCAATCATCACTAGAATGAAAGATAAGTTAGTCGACAGCAACGGCTTTTCCTACAATGTTAAGCGCCATAATGCCTCTGCTACATACTGGCAATGTGTAGTGAGAAACAAGCACACCCAGTGTAAAGCTACAGTTATCGAGAGGTGCTGGCAATTTTTCGCCAGGAACATACGGACATTGTCATCCTATGAAACCTTTCATGAAGACATTTCCTAAAATAAATTCCGAAGTGAAAAAAACGTGCTATCAGCGAAGTCTACATGTCAGCTAAAACAATTGTCAATGAATGTGTTGTGAACTTACTACCTGTGAACGAACCCGCTCCTAAGACTGATTATATAACTAGAGCAGCCAATAGATTGCGTCAAACAAGACGTCCGGTGGATCCTACCGATCTGGAATTTCATCTAGAGCTTTAGCACATACCAGAGCTATTTCTTTAGAAAGACATTAAGTGCACAGATCGACGCCATTTACTTTTTTGCTACACCAAGTGTTGGAAATCTTACCAAAGGCAAAAATATAGATGCCACTTTCTATGTGATCAAACCACCATTTACCCAATGATTTAGTGTGCATGCCTTTGTAAAAAAAAAGACGGAGAATTAAAACAAGTTCCCCTAGCTTTTGCGTTGGTGTTGGGGAAAAGGACGAAGAATTATAAAAAGGTGCTAAAAGCTATTAAAAATATGATTCACACTGAACCAAAAATGAAAAAAGCGGCAGCAGACTTTAAAGCAGTTATGTGGAAAAGAGCGATGTCGATTTTTCCAGACGTTCAGATGCAAGGTTGTGTCTTTCGTTGGACTCAAGCTCTTTGGAGGCAGTGTGGGGAGATCGGCCTTCAGAAACCTTATAAAGTTAACAGGTCCATTCATAGTTTCGTCCGGAAATTATTGGCTCTGACATTTTTACTACAGGAACACATACAGCCAACCTTGGTTGCACTGCAAGAGAAACCCATCAATAACAGACCCCTATCCGATCTATGTAGCTACATAGAAAGGCAATGGATCACAAATTCATTATTCACCCCTGCTCGTTGGACAGTATATATGCAGCCAATAAGGACTAACAACGATGTTGAGGGGTGCCAACAGAGGCTCAATTCAGCTGCAAAGAGGGGAAAACTTCAGCTGTACATTCTGATTGGCTGTTTATTTAAGGAGGCCCAGTTGGTAAATATTCAGCTGCGGCTCTTGTCTGAAGTAAAACTTAGGAGACAACAGAGAAAAATATACAAAGAAATGCAAGCAAAATTGTTCACTTATTGGGAAAATTTTAACAACGGAAACATGACCATTTCCCAATTGTTGTCTGCTGGCAGCAATTTAAATGGTCCTGTTTTGCAGCAAACATAAGAACACTACTGTGCACAATGTGACGCATACGCTGCACTATACCGCATACTCTGAACTATGTTGCTCTGCTCATATAAATGTGAACAAAATCACACTCAGAGATAAGATATTTAACCAGATTTAGAAGTTAAAGCAAATGAAGACTTTGCCCTCTAATTTGGGGAGATTATTTATTTATTGGCTATGCAGGTCATTGTGTTATTGTTCGGTATAATAAAAACAGAAAGTAAGAGACCATATTAAGAAGCAACCTTTGTTCATTGTGGTAATTTGCATCTTTTATTTCACAATTCTTCAATTAATATATTTTCTCTTTTTCCATTCCTTCAATCATTTTATTCTGACGTCTACTATTTTAGTTACTAACTTAAATGCATCTATCTCTGTTTCTTCATCCGTTTCATTGTACATTCCTTTTAATTTTAAGACTGGCCAGTGAAATCTGTACATATCGAACCTTAACATAAGTTTAGCATTGGGTGCGACAAAACTTAAGAGTGGGTGCGAATATGGGTGCCCGCAGCATGGGTCAAGGGGGATCACGTGACCCCCCTGGAAATCATACTGCATATATATATATATATATATATATATATATATATATATATATATATATATATATATATTCCGACAAGTTTAATCATGCAAATGAAGCTGAAAATATGTCACAAGATTCTGTTCAAAACGCTTAATAAATATTAGCTTTAGTTTCAGACTGCTTCTTATACTAACTCTCTCGGCCGTGACTGACAGACCCCCCCCCCGAAAATCCTGACCCTTCCTGCAAAAAATCCCGCAGGCGCCCATGTTAGTGTCATAAATCAAGTCTTTACTCCATCAACCTGTAGACAACGCAAATTGTACGCCCTGTCCCAAAAGGGTTTGGAGATAATGTCTGCGGGTGATTGTCGTATAACAAATCACGCAAATATCAAATACAATATCTCCGACCTTCAGTATGTGCAACAAACCGAAAATCTACATAAAAGGATCAGCCTCTTCATATCTATCATTGGATGATAAAAGAGCTGGCCAGAGTTCCAGTTGCCCCACCCCACCCCTCAACAAAATCCCAAAACATCGCTAACATCTACCGATAAATTTTACCTTCAGACTTCAGATAAAATCATCAATATCAGTTGTGTAAGTATTATGACTCGAATCATCTGTTCATTGCTAATGCAAATCATGATTGTATATATAATCTAATGGATCGGGATACAGTCTAGTATTTGTTTTAAATGGCTTTTCGAAGAATGTTTTTCATGCCGTTGATCATCAAATCGTGTCATTGTTTACTGAAGTTTCTTAAGTCATTGCAATAGCCGGCTGGGTTAAGTGCAGGGAGTATGTTCACACGAAGAGTAATATTTGTCCGGTTAGCTTCAATCGCCGAGTTGACTACAGTGGTCCCCCTCTTGAACGGCCCCCCTGACCAGCGGCCACCCGCTCCTTACGGCCAGAATCCGTCGGCACCGACGGATTTTTGTTCAAAAGTACCCCTCACGAAAGGCCACCCCGCTAACGCGACCAGCGGCCAGCATATTAGTGCAGAAATATAAAATTTACCCCTCACAAGCGGACGCATTTTATTTTGTACTATGTATCCAGAACCAGTATTTTATTCATAACGTGTGTTAAGTAATCCAATTTCTGTTTCCCGATGTCAGGTTTTCGTTACTGAAAGAGGTGTTGACTAAAAAAGTGCATGTACCACTAAGGTTAATATTATATCATTTACGGGTCCCGAGAAGCCACAATTATTCCATAAAGCCGAGAAAGACTCAAATTTTAATCCATTCAAAAAGGTAAGTACACGTAATCCGATTAGCCTTACTGCTGTGTTATCGTGAGATGTCCGGTTTATTCGCTCTGATAATTGTTAAGATTACAATTATTGAACAGTAGTAACAGCTGAGAAGTGGCGGTATTGATGTACAATACACAAGTCAGCGGGAAAATGGCTTGATAGCCTTTATGGCTTCCCTTAATTACATGTTGAGGTTGTTCACTTTCATAATTAGTGGCTATTACTACTGACAATAATTGTCAAGATTACAAATCCTAACGGCCGCGAGGTGGTATTGTTCAGCTTCGTTTTGGCTTCTCTCAATTAGTGAAAAGAAATATAAAAACAATAGGGTACCAGACTGCGACTAATGAATCACGTGACAAGATCGCTGCGTTTAAAAACACATGCCATTTTGTTTAATTGCAGAAAAATTGTTTTATCAGTCTTGTAGTTGGCAACATTGATGATTACAACCGGACGTAATTGTCAAGATCATAACAGGGTCAGCATAGGCTAAAAATAGATTTTGTGCAGACACACAGAGAAATTAACCTTGAACTAAATAGGGTACCAGACAAAGACCGAAAAATCACGTGACAACACATTTATCACTTCCTTTAAGTTTACGAAGAAGGCATTTCGTCCGCTTTACAAAAGTTTCGTCTGCATAATTAAATCGCATACAGTTAGCAACATCCTATTAAATCATTACCAAACATTAACATGTCATCACGTAAACGGAGACGATTATTTTAGAAAAAAAGTCGGCTATTCTACTCGACGACATCGAGTGAGATGGGGAGGGAGGACTTGCCGAACAATTTTAGGTAGAAAAGACTCGAATAAAACAATTTTATGTTGAAAAGACTCGAATAAACAACATCGTAACCGATAAGGAGGTTATTCAGCATCAGTGGGAAAATGGAGCAAATGGAAAGAGAATTATGTATGTACCAAGATTTAAATGACGATTTTGAATGGTTTTGCAATGTGCATGACAACAACACCACCTCGCATATCACGCTTACGCCAAGAATAAGAACTATTAATGCATATTCAGTTGAAATAAGTCTATTGTTATAACAAGAACCTTTTAATAATTAGTTACTTTTAAACGAAGATATTAAATGAAGATATTAAATGCTTTGAAGAATGTAGCTTTCTTACTACATACATTACATATACTTCTCACAAAAACAATTTAATCCCCCTCTGGAAAGGACACCCGTCTTATAAGGGCACTTTCCCGGTGCAGAAGGGGTGGCCGTATAAGAGGGGGACTACTGTACATCATTTGTCTTAGGTAACACTACTTAATCCGTCAGTCTTGGAGTTGGGTCCACACAGCGTTGATATGCATTGTATTATTTTTGTTGTTGTTTTGTTTTGCATGCCATTCTAATCCTGTTATTTGCACGATACATAACAAAAAGAAGAGCAACTTCCCATCCTCATAGACATGATTAGCTGATGTAAAAACAATAGAAGAATCACCGACCCACGGGAGGCTACTGACAAGCTTTCTCACGTTGGCCATGCGGAGAGAGTTGAGTTGTCAGCAATCCATGCGGAGAGAGTTGAGTTGTCAGCAAAACCATTTTAACATCGTGTGTTTTATTGCATACATCATTGACAAAGCTATGAAATTACTGTTGGTTGGAAACGCATCAGAAGTTTGAATTACAATAAATGCATTCATTTGTATCCATCCATTTAGTGATATTCTCGTGCTGATTATTAATTAATATATGAATCAATTATGAAAGAATCTCCAGTTTCTTTGTTGAATAGTGTCACAATACCACCGTGTACAAATCTGGTTTGAATGTAATGACAACATCATACTTTTAGTCTATGCCAATCCAAAAAGCAAAACACTATAAAGGGTAACAAATCTTGATCTTACCAGTTGACACACCATACAGCATGTTTCTGTCCTTTATGTTATATTTTGTTGAATTTCCATCCAGCTTTAATTTGGAAAATCAATAGTTATTGCTATCACATATTTCATTTCTCTTACATTAAAAACCTTCTTTTATCGTCCGACAATTAGTCAGTATAGCGACGAGATTTAGTATACTTTTTCAGTGTAGTTGTTATGTATATTTAATTTAATTGTTTGTCTGTTAGTTTTAAAATTTTTTTTATTCATTACATGTTATTGTAATGTAACATTGTTTGCTGAACTTGACCTTGTCCAAAACTGAGTTCATTTCTGCTTGACCTGATTGACTTTTTTTTATAATTTTTTTATTTCAGTTATGTAAACAACTAATAATAGCTTCATTATTCTCTCTGTGTATGATCATATTAAAAGAATTATTAAAAGGTAAGCAAAGAAGGAGTAAATATGTTGATCAGGGTAAGGATTTTGGAGATTCATAAGTGAATAATCAAGGCTCATTAAATCATTCTAGAAAGTTATTTTCCATTAGATAATGTTTGCTTTTAGAAAATGCTAATTGTGACCTGAGGTCAAACAGAGAACTATATTATCTTGTGACTGTGAGGATTTTGCCAGTCGTGCTATAACATCTAGCACTTTATGTTGTATTATGTTGTGACCAGTTTGGACTGAATTTTATTTTCTTCAAATTATTGAATTTAAGAGATTATTTCTCTGGAAATACAAAAGTGGTCTGATAAAATTCTTGGGTAAAGACATTCATTGGAATTTATACTGAATTCAAACCTGTAATAATATTTCTATGATTCAACAAGAGACTGTTGACACATCAGCACTTCGTAGACCATAACAGACACGTCAGCGTCTTCAATTTTGGATCTCTTCGGGACTTGAACTAAGTTTTATTGAGGACTTTTTATTACTAGGACTTGTGTCTTTAATTCTTGGATTATGTTTGGATTTAATTCGCAATACCGTAAGTTCTTTTTTTCATTTTCACTTTGTATTCTTGTGAAATAAATTAGTTGTTAAATTTTACAAAGCTTGTTGTCTTCACTCTTTTCTGCTACTTATTTTAAGAGCATAGACTCGTAACAGTAGCTGAATGATCTAAGGCAATCGCATTATCGTTTACAAACATGATGAATGTCAGTTTCCTTGCACAAAGTGAACAACTGAAAATTTTTGTTGTTACGAGTCTATGCTCTTAAAATAAGTAACAGAAAAGAGTGAAGACAACAAGCTTTGTAAAATTTAACAAATAATTTATTTCCCTAGAATACAGAGTGAAAAATGAGAAAAAAGAACTTACGGTATTGCGAATTAAATCCAAACATAATCCAAGAACTAAAGACACAAGTGCTAGTAATAAAAAGTCCTGAATAAAATTCAGTTTAAGTCCCAAAGAGATTTAAATTGAAGGCGATGACGTGTCTGTTATGGCCTGCGTTGTACTGATGTGTCAACAGTCTCTTGTTCAATCACAGAAATATTATTCCAGGTTTGAATTCAGTATAAATTCTAATGAATGTCTTGATCCAAGAATTTTGACAGAGCACTTTTGTATTTCCAGAGAAAATAATCACTTGAATTCAATAATTTGAAGAAAATAAAATTCAGCCCAAACTAGTCACAACATAATGCAATTTAAAGTGCCAGATGTTAAAGCACAACTAGTAAAATTCTGACAGTCACAAGATAATATAGTTCTCTGTTTGACTGCAGGTCACACATTAGCATTTTCTAAAAACAACCATTACCTAATGGAAAATAGCTTTATAGAATGCTTTAATGAACATTGTTTATTTAAAACACAATACCCTATAAAATTCATTTTGGAATCCCCCAAACCCTGACCCAAATCAACATGTTTACCTGCATAATAATTTGGTCAATGAACTCATACCCATAGAGGACAATGAAGTTATTATTAGTTGTTTACATCAATGAAATAAAAGAATAATTTAAAATAGTCAATCAGGTCAAACAGAACTGAACCCAATTCTGGACAAGGTCAAGTCCAGTAAACAAAGTTACATTACAATAGCATGTAATGGAATTAAAAATAAAATTAAAACAGACAAACAATTAAATTAAATATACGTAACAATGTTAGTCATTAGTCACGGATACATACAACGAGTAGATTAAGAAACATATTATTGTATTAGCCCACCTTCGTATAACACGATGGTTCACACTCAGGACGGGCCTTAGGAGAAGGCGAGCAAGGTGGTTGCCTTGCCCCTACGCCTTCGGGCTCCGCACTTCAGTTAACAAAGAGTTAGGCATACTACAGTAACTCCATCGGCCGGGCGTCGTTGTCAGCGTCACGCCTTTGACCTCGCAAACTATAAGGCCGGGTCTGTTCATGCTTTTCTCGGTGTGTAATCTATGGGGATATACCGCCAGTTTGGTTCTGTTTATCAAGTCCAGCTTTTCATCAATAAGTGCCTTATTCATAAATTTTTCATAGACGATTAGATCGTTTTCTCGTGTCCCCAATGCATACATAGACCCAGAATAACTCGATTTAACGCCATTTTGTTGTGCTCCGACTATCACTGTATACTGGGGGAATATTATAAAACTTCACCTTAACATGACTGCATAAAATTTAACAATATACTGCCAGCTAGTTCGTCTAATGTTACCATACATGAAGAAAGAAGCTGACTGTTACGTAAGTAGAATAGTCATTTACGAAACTTTGGTAAATTGTTGGGTACGTAAGTTGACGAGTCATTTTCAAAACTTGGGTAAACTGTGGGGTACTTTGGGGGGGGGGATTCCGGATGATACATATTATCCACAAAACCAAAAGATACAACTGCCCCCCCCCCCCAATGAGCACGCGATGAATCCAATGATTCATATGGTTTATTGTCTCATTTAATAAACTTTTTTTTTATGAATAATTATCATAGATTATATAAAAAAAATATTATTATATTAAAAAAATTCAGAATGAACAGGTAGGTATATAACCTAATCATCTGTAACCCCCAAATAAAAATATCTAACAATATTTAAATATGACTTGACCATAGGAGACAACATCATCAGTAATTAATTCTTGTACAACAATTTCGTTTCATACAGACTCTCATAACCGATCTCATAGCGTCTAATGATATTGAAGATTATGCCGGGGAGTATTATACTATCACAGTCAGGTACTTTTTATCGTACAACCCGATTAATCCAACAGATCTGGGTCTGCGTGGTGAGCTTTGATTTCATCCGTCAACTTTGTTCGATCATTTCGTTGAAATGATATTACTGGCACTGCAATCTTTACAATGCAGGATGGTAGCATGGGATGGCCGTTTCTGGGAGACGAAATCTTGGAGCAATCGGAGCAACCTCAACCTACCAAGCAGCAAGGGAAAAAGATCAAAATGCTCAGAACCCTGATTGACACTGGGTCAAACTGTGGTTAGATGACCAATTATGCTGAAGCCTTTCATCAGTTTAGGGACCAGAATGGGAACAGTTGGATCTTGTCTAGATGTAATTTTACAATGACATATTAATCCAAAATTGAATAAAATAAGTAAATTCATGCGCATCAGTATCTTATATTGGACAGTGACACCACGACAACCTGTCTTATATTGCACAGGTACACTATGACAATCTGTCTTATATTGCACAGATACACTATGACAATCTGTCTTATATTGCACAGGTACACTGTGACAATCTGTCTTACATTGTACAGATACACTATGACAATCTGTCTTATATTGCACAGGTACACTATGACAACCTGTCTTATATTGCACAGGTACACTATGACAACCTGTCTTATATTGCACAGGTACACTATGACAATCTGTCTTATATTGTACAGATACACTATGACAATCTGTCTTATATTGCACAGGTACACTATAACAATCTGTCTTATATTGCACAGGTACACTATGACAACCTGTCTTATATTGTACTGCGAAACAATGACAACTTGTCTTAATTTGCACAGCGAAACTATGACGAGCTGTTATATTGCACAGTGACAATTACAATACAAAAGAACGACCTGAGTTGTTTTTTCCTGACATAAATTACTGTGACAAACATTACAATATAATCAACCAAACGGACACACAGTAATTTTGTTGATTAGAAAATTTTGGGCAGGACAAAGTAAAAACTACTGAAATTACTCCCAGTATATACAATCAAACTCTAATATGTAGTAAAGTTTACTAGTATTTTCATGTACTATACTTATCAAATTGTACGGTCCTAATTGGAGTTATGTTAATTAATATTTGCTCATTAAAGAGCACAATTAACATTGTGAAAAATTAAATCTGACGCCTTTTTTTCTAAACTGC
Source organism: Megalonaias nervosa (assembly GCA_016617855.1). Lineage (NCBI taxonomy): Eukaryota > Metazoa > Mollusca > Bivalvia > Unionida > Unionidae > Megalonaias > Megalonaias nervosa. The sequence continues at coordinate 10,834 of JAECUM010002043.1, forward strand.
GAGTCATTGTGAACGGAATCTATAAAAGCGTTCGTCATTAGTAATCTTTGGCAATCATATCTGTCAGCTGCATTCTTAAATAAGAGCTGATAATGCCAATCATAAAGAAATTAATCAATGTCCCGTTCTACGGCTATCATGCACTACAAATGATAGTTTTAGACTTGCCATAGATAAACACGAATAATAGACCGGCATCTGGCTCGTGTTTCGAACCCTGCACGTGTTGATATGGCTAGAATCACGACGCCATCTTTACCAAGATATCATCTTATGCAAGCTTGTTTTCTCTCATTCCTAATCAAGAAACTACAATCTAAAATCTAATATACTGATTATGATTCCATCCAATAAGAATTTAATTAAGCAATTAGAAAAGTGCGCGAGTCTGAAAATCAGGAGCCACAACTCCGCTCAAAGACGATATCCGATGCGAGAAAGACAATCAATTCACCTCATTTCTCATTAATATAAAGTTGTATATTAAATTTGATTAAAATCCAGTATGTGAGACATTGTGTAGAAACAAATTGGTGGGTCTGACACTCAGGGGCCATAACTCTGCAAAGTGTAGAATGTTGACAATTGAAATATAAATATACATTTTAAACTACATACTAAATTTGGCTGAAATTCAAATATAATTAACTGAGTTGTTGTGCAGGAAAAAGTGAATTTTCCGACAACCAAGGCCTATATTGCTATTCTTGTTTTAGGATAACGCCATTTTTTCTCAGAGCAAGATAGGCTACACATGGCGGACAGTATAATTGGTGGAGGAAGAACCCGGGAAAACCCCGGTAAGAACCACCGACCCAAGGGAAGCTATTGGCAGCTTTCTAACATACACACATTGACTGATCCCGAGACTCGAACCCATGCTGACTGAGGCGAGATGACCGTGATTGGTAAAGGCGAGTGCTTTAAATCACTTGGCCACCCTAGCCCCCCAGCCAGGGGTTACGACTCTGTGAATGATAATAATCAAATTCAGTCAAGGTTCTATACACTGCAAGCTATCGAGTAAAGTTGATTGAAATCCAATAATAAATAAGGAATAGTTGTGCAGAAATGAAAGTGATTGGCCCCGTCAATCTGGGGTTATAACTCCGCTAAATGACAACAAAGAATGCTAACAATCAAACTCAGCCAAAGCCCATACAGTCTGGCTGAAATCCAATAATAATAAAGGAAGTTATTGGAAACGAAATTGAAGGTTCTGAAAAACATGGGCCGTAACTCCGTTAAACGATGATGCAGAATGCTGAGAACCAGTCTCAGTCACTGTATAAGTAAAATTAATCTGCGTCCCAAATTATGCAGAAATCCAATGATCATTAAGGCAATTTAAGTAAGGAAAAAAGAAAGTGCGTTTGATCTAACAATCCGGGGCTTGAACTCCACTCAAGAGAGCATAAAGCGCTGACAATCGAACTCAGCCTAGCTTTCATAAATAGATGAATCCCAAATTTGGTTGAAATCCAATCAAGATTAAAGCAACTATTGTGTGAAAATCAAGTAGGTGGGTCCGCAAATCAGGGCTACAACTCTGCTTAATGATGACGTAGAATACTGACAAATGAACTAAGCCAAGGCCTCATGGACATCAAACTGCGTGCCAGTCCAATGAAATCCAATATGAATAAATGGTGTTACTGTGCAGAAACTAACGGGAAACATACTGGCGGAAGAAAGCGCAGGTCCAAGTTTATTTTCTACGAAAAGCGTTGAATAAAACTAACATAAAGTAATGCCATTGAAAATTACGGACGCTTTGTTTTGGTGGCTGATTAAATAAATACAATAGATACAGATATAATATTTTATAGCTGTACAACAATATGCTACATCTCAAGCCATAATTTCTAAAGATACTGTTATGTATTTGATTCATTGTGTATGCTTGACGTTTGTCCGTGATTGAGGGTAAAATAGAAATGGTCTACCTGACATTTATCATTTTTTTAAAAAGTTGTTTATAGATATCTGAGTTCTCGGTCTAGCCTTGTTTACACAATTTAGAATATTTTGGAAGAGAATCTTTTGACCCACATGCTGGGCATTTTATTGTGTATCGTGTTTTTATATAAGGTTGTCATCAAAATCATTCACTCAGTCTATATAATTATTTACTGCCGTGTTTGGATATAATTTGAGAAGCAATCATTTAGTTAAAATTACTAAGTGAAATTACAAAGTGCTCATTGAAATTTTGGACAATATCACTATTTTGAGGTGAATTCATTCAAGGACATTCTGGATTATATCATTATGATACATAAAACAGTTGGCACATCAGCTCGTTCAAGACTACTGATACATCAGCAAATGCAATATTAGAATTCATTCGGAACATTCTATACCTTCTGGACTTGTGTTACAACGTTTATTTGTGATAATACGACTCTGTGGTCTTACAACAGGTAATAGAAAAGAGAGAGAAGCAAAAATTTTTGTAAAATTCAACAAATAATTTATTTCCTTAGAAAACAAAGTGAAAATGTCATTACGGTATTGCGAATTAAATCCCCCCACCCACCCACCCAAAATTATAGAATGACAGACACAAGTCCTAATGATAAAAGTTCTGAATAAACCTTAGTGGAAATCCAAATTAAATCCAACGTAGTGGTGATGTGCCAACAGTCTTTTGCTAGATCACAAAAATAAATTCCAAGAATATATCCTCATTTGTAATCTCACTATCAATTCAAGTCTCTATTTTCAAAAATATTATTTTTGATGAGCACTTTGTATTTCCAGCGAATAAATAATTTAAATAAAAAAATTCCAGCCCAGTTGAATTACTGGACAAAACAATAATAAATTGAGTATTCTAAGATCTTAAAACACGAATGAATAATTTACAGAAAAAAGATTGTATAGTCCTCTACATGACCTCAGGTTAAAATTAACATTTCCTAATAAAATCTGCTACCTAATGGAAAATAACCTTCTAGGAGGTTCCTAATGTTTACAAGATAGTTATAATATAAAATATAGTAAACACAATGTCCTTGACTAAGGCAAAAATAATAATCCTAACAGTTAAACCATACTCAAAAGGAAACATCTGAGTTATGTCAGGGGTCTGCAACCTATTTCACATAGCGTGCCACTTTTTTCCGGATTTATTACAAAATGAATGAGCGCGCGCCACCAGTAAGAGAGTAACACTGTTAAAATCGAGATTTTTGGCTGCCCTTCGCGTGCCACACGAAATCTCTTGACACGCCACCTTGTGGCACACGTGCGGTAAGTTGCCGACCCTTGAGCTATGTTATAGTTGTTTACAGAATTTTAAAAAATCAGTGATTCAGGTTAAGTAGAAAATGAACTTGCTTTGGACAAGGTCAAGTCCAACATACAATATTACATTATCAATAGCATATAATGAAATAAAAAGATAAAAACCTAACAAACATTGCAAAATAAATATACATAACAGTGATTTAATTTACAATACTGTAGTAAAAGTTTGACTTTGTAACTTAGAGAAATAAAGTTATTGTTTATTGTTTCGCTTCTTTCTGTTACTTAGTTGAAGGCCATTGAATCGTAGCAATATTGAATATTTTCCTTTTCTCTGACACGCACATGAACCAAGAGACAAATGACTTCGAACTTGGTGTCTCCTCGAAATTAATATTTTCAATCAATTGCACACGTTCAATCTTCCTCTAATAACGGAAACAATACTGCTGACACACACCTATTAATATGCAAATGACGCAATCCTCGCCTGGCTACTGCTGTTTATTTATGAAGTGTCGCTATTATCCTCCTTCGCGTGGAAATATTATCTTTAAATATGGTAAACACAGAGTAGATAAGCAAACATTATTAGATCTTAGCCCAGTGTCTAATTAGATTGCATCCTACATTCACTGCATCTGAAAAGCATAAATTGTGAAGTAAATGACTACAATGTTAACCAATGCAAATACCCATCTCTCTCTCTCTCTCTCTCTCTCTCTCTCTCTCTCTCTCTCTCTCTCTCTCTCTCTCTCTCTCTCTCTCATGGATAGTTAACTGGAATATTCATTGAGTCCATTAAAGAACAGGTTTGAACTCTGGATATCATTGTTTGGGGCGGTTGAAGGACAGGTTTGAATTCTGGATTTCATTGTATGGGGATTTTAAAGAACAAGCTTGAACTCTGGATATCATTGTTTGGGGCCGTTAAAGAACAGGCTTGAACTCTGGATATCATTGTTTGGGGCCGTTAAAGAACAGGTTTGAACTCTGGATATCATTATTTGGGGCCGTTAAAGAACAAGTGTGAACACTATCATTGTTTGGGGCGGTTGAAGGACAGGTTTGAATTCCGGATTTCATTGTATGGGGATTTTAAAGAACAGGTTTGAACTCTGGATATCATTGTTTGGGGTCATTACGAACAGGTTTGAACTCTGGATATCATTGTTTGGGGCCGCTGAAGAACAGGTTTGAACTCTGAATATCGTTGTTTGGGGCCGCTAAAGAACAGGTTTGAACTCTGGATATCGTTGTATGGGGCCGTTAAAGAACAGCCTTGAGCTTTGGATTTCATTGTATGGGGACTTTAAAGAACAGCCTTGAGCTTTGGATTTCATTGCATGGGGCCGTTAAAGAACATGCTTATCTTTGGAGTTCATTGCATGGGGTCTTTAAAGAACAGGTTTGAACTCTGGTTATCATTTATTGGGGCTGTTAAAGAACAGGTTTGAACTCTGGATTTCGTTGTATGGGGCCGTTAAAGAACAGACTTGAGCTTTGGATTTCATTGTATGGGGACTTTAAAGAACAGGCTTGAACTCTGGATATCATCGTAGCCTTTCTCTGACACATACTTAGACACACGCAAACATTCACACAACAAACATATACGGTAATGTTAAAATAAAATTTGGCAGAAAATCCCATATATCAAAAGCCGCTCTCCCCATCTTTTTGTGGTATATTTGATCTTGCAACTGATGAATTCCAAATATATTCTCGTTTTTAAAAGACTAAAGCGTTAAATGGTGAATCACAGAAAAGAAATATTTTGATTTTCTACCTTTAAGCAATATTTCATATTAGTACCTACCGTCATGAAACTTCGCTGACTGAGTTGGCGGTGAATTTCATGAAAGTATGATAATGAGATCTCTAATCACGGAGAGAAAACATATTGAGTTTATCAACTGCTTGTGTAGACGGTTCCGGTTGCCTAGTGGTTAGAGCGTCGGCCTCGGATGCAGGAAGTCGTGGGTTCGATCCCCGGCCGAGTCATATCAAAGATTTACAAAAATGGTACTAACAGCTGCCTCGCTTGGCGCTCAGCATTAAGAGGTTAGTGTTAGGACTGGTCGGCCTGGTGTCAGGATAATGTGACTGGGTGGGACATCATGCTACATGTCTGCGGCATGATGCCCCAGTGCTAGACATCACTATAAACTGCCACACTGCAGACATCGTAGCGATATGACCGTAAAATTGTTAAAGCTACATTAAAAATCCAAATCACACTCACACACACACACACACACACACATGCAAATGACGAGGTGAATGATACTCATGGTCATCATAGCACTGAAGCAGTCCATTCAGAGAGTACAACAACGAGTCCGAGTTGAAATCGGCGCTTTGTTGCTCATGTTATACCTAGCAAATACATAATACAATCTAATGACTTTCATGCTTTTGTTTCTAAGCCATCTCTTAATCCTGTTTTAAATTCTTTGGTCCGTACAGAGCGAAGCAATATTTCACTTAATATTATTTTAAAATGTTATCTAGGCTTCTCTAGTGATTTACTTTTCGCTTGTGGGCATATCCTGTTTGGTAACGCGTCTGTCCGTTATGTCAGATGGGGAGAGTTCGGATTCCGTCGCATCCATATTTTACAATTATTTTTATTGGACTGGTAAAACGTTGATATTTGTATATGTTGGTGTTACGAATATGTAATTAAGTTGCTTGTGTGTTACTTTTAAATTCTTTTTATTTTGTTTCATTATATTTTATTGTAATGGTAATTTTCAATGGATTTTAATCTCTTTTCGGAAAATTAACTTGACCCGGTTAGATTCTAACAGCTACTTCAGCACCATTTTTAGCTCTTAGATTTCGTAAACACAAAGCGGAAATGATTGGCTATTACCAAGGTCATTTTTGGCCCACGTGTTAGCTGAGTTTTAAACAGCCTTTCTTTTTTATATATTTCCAGTGTGAGAATTTGATTCTTAGATAGGGCTATTCTAGCTACGTGATAAATGTCATCTTTTATTGCGCTGTTCAAGTTAAAAATCACGTAGCCTGTCACGTGTGCCACCATGTGATCTAAAATCGAGGCTTAAAACAGCCATTTTGGTGGCGCTCTATAGTTTCGTATTTTGCATAGTTAGAATTTTAAAGAAAAAGAATTCCCTCGGGTTTCCTCACTAGTTATACTGGTTATTTAAAAAAAGACCTTGTATATCTTAGGTATTGTTCAAAGAACCTTTAATGCCCTTTATTTTGGTGTATGATTGATGTGTGTAATATGGGTTACAGAGTATACAGCTTGGCCTTACTCCAGATGTGCACCTTTCAAAAAAGTGCTAGCTCCACTTGGTCATTTTCACTTCCTGAACTTCAGAGGTAAATTGTAAAAAAAAAAGAGCCGATAACTTTTTTTACATTTTATATGTTTGGTAATTCATTCATTGCACTTTCAGAAGCTGGTATTGTCTAGTCTGGCAAAATTCATTTTCCCTATTTTAATAGCTGCTAAGGATAGTGTACTTTAGACAAATTCAGGCTGATTTTTGGAGCACAAGGGAGCAGTCATTTTAGTTAGGAGTGTGCTAAGATCATTTAAAATTTCCAAAAGTACAATATCCAAAGAAATGTCAGTCACATTACATCAAAGTAGCATAAATGTATGCCAACATTCTCTCCACTGTGCATGTTTTAAATGCAAACAACTTCACCTTACATACGTCACTCTCTCAAAAGTACATAATAACTGGTGAGCGCACCCATGTGATCTAACATCGAGGCTTAAAAACAGCCATTTTCTACTAGATCTAGTCAGAGTTGTATTTTAAACCTTGAGGGCGCAAGAAGTTTTTATTGTTGAAGCCAGATTGTTTTTGAAGTTTCTTCTGTTTTTTTGGATTTAATAATTTATTCCCTAGAAGACTAAACAAGTGTACTTGTTTATAAAAAGTTCTGGGACAAAGATATTCAGTGGAAATTTATTCTGGAATTCTGAACGGAAACATAAACTGTTTTTCAACGAGGATCTGTTGCCATAAGTACAACAACTTCATCTGACGTCATCGCCTCCATATTGGAACGTCATCGAGATTCGAACCTGGATTCAATTAGAACTGTTTAGTGATAGGACTTATATTTTTCAACTTTAGGATTAATTTTTGGATTATATTCACAAACCGTAAGTCCTATTTCCTATTTTTGCATTGTTTTATAGGGAAATAAATTTTGTTAAAATTTACAAAGCTTGTTGACTTCACTCTTTTCTTTTGTTACATTTGTACGAGCCTACACGTAACAGAAGAAAATTGGGGTGCTTGTCCTTGGGATGTTTAAATTTTGCATAAATAATTCAGAAAATTGTTTTTTGAAATTTAAATTCCTCTAGTTTTTAAATCCCAAGTACTATTTTACATTTTGTTTGAAATCTTTAGTGAAAACAACAGGCTTTCATTCACAATGTCATTAAAAGTGGAGACTTTTCTTTCTAGTCCTACTCAGGAGCAGTTGGATAGTTTGAAAAAAGATGAGTTGCTTGAACTTGCCAGAAAATACTATCTTTCTGAGGCAAAAGCTTCCTTGACGAAACAAGAAATTTAAAACATTTTGATTCAATATTTGGTAGAGAAGAATTTTCTTGATAAAAGTGTTTTGGCATCGGTCAGTAAGTCGGTATCAGACTCTGACATAAAAGTAATGGAATTAAAAATGAAATACAAGATGAATTGGAGTTAAGGAAGCTCAAGCTTAGGAAAGAGAAAGAACAAATGCAGTTGTAATTAGAAGAGAAGCAACTGCAGATGCAATTTGAGAAAGAGGAGTGAGAGAGAGAGACAGGAGAGGGAGAAAGATAAACAATTACAATCTGAGAAAGAGGAGAGAGAGAGACAGGAGAGGGAGAAAGATAAACAATTACAATTTGAGAGAGAGAGAGAGAGAGAGAGAGAGAGAGAGAGAGAGAGAGAGAGAGAGAGAGAAAGAAAAACAAATGTTATTTGAAAAAGAGAAGGATGAAAGGGAATTTCAATTTAGAATGAAAGAAATAGAGCTGGCAAGTGAAAAGCACATTTCCACTTCACGTACGATTTCAAGTTTTGACATTACAAGAAATATCAAGTTAGTGCCCCCTTTTAGAGAAAAAGAAGTAGACAAGTATTTTATTTATTTTGAAAAAGTTGCTGAAAATTTGACATGGCCAAGGGAGCATTGGACTCAATTATTGCAATGTGTACGTTTTGGCAAAGCCCGAGATATCTATGCATCCCTGTCAGTACAACAAAGATTTAACTATGATTTGGTTAAAGAGTGCATCTTAAGGGGTTATACGTTAGTCCCTGAGGCTTATCGGCAAAAATTCAGAAACTATACAAAAAAGAAACTGGACAAACTTATGTTGAATTTGCAAGAGAAGAAGAGCAGTTATTTAAGAGATGGTGCTTAGCCAAGAAAGCTGAACATGATTATGAAAGTATCGAACAACTTGTATTACTTGAAGAGTTCAAGAACTGCGTTTCTATGACATTAAGAATCATCTTGAAGAGCATAAGATCGAAACCTTGGAAAATGCTGCTCTTGCTGCTGATGAGTATTCCTTAACTCATACATTTCCTGTTGTAGGCAAATCATTCACTCAGCAGTCTACTGGTAGAAAGGTATTTCAGCCTAATACGACTCCTCCTAAAACTCAATCTAGCACAACTTCTAAAAATAAAGCTTCTGATAAACTTGATTGAAAATCCTTGTCTATTCCTATGTGTACCTATTGCAAGAAAAAAGGACACGTCATGTCTGATTGCTTCAAATTGAAATATAGGCATCAGAATCAAGATAGACCTATCCCAAATGCTCTTATTTCTAAAAGGTCAAGGTCACGGTCATGTAGTGAAAGCAATACATTTGTTGGGTCTAATAAACCCCAGTCTGATTTTATTATGGAGAATTATGAACCATTCATGTCGAAGGGTTCTATATCACTCTTGGGTGATTTAGCCAATCCTATCCCAATTAAAATTTTAAGGGATACAGGAGCTTCTCAGAGTCTTTTATTATCAGGTACTTTGCCTTTTTTTGAGAAGTCCTGTTCTAATGAGAGTGTTCTCATTTAGGGAGTAGAGTGCGGCTTTGTTAATGTTCCTCTCCGTTCTGTAAATTTCTCATCAGACTTAGTTTCAGGACCTGTGACAGTCGATATAGTGTCTACTTTACCCGTTGTGGGCATTCATTTCTTACTAGGCAATGACCTAGCTGGAGACAAGGTTGTGGTTAATCCACTCGTAACTGACAAAGCCTTCTTTGGATCAGAAAGATGATCCTGTTGAAAAAGAATACTTGATTTATCCCCAGCTTGTGCAGTTACTACAGCTATGGCAAAGAAAGCTCTTGAGAATGATTTTCATAAGGAAAGTATTCCTTTAGCTGACACATGTATTGGTCAGGCTTTTGATGAGGTCACTTTCATTCCTAATTTGGATCAATCAAAAGGTATTGATCACAGTGATCCTCTTTTAAATACTCATTCTCTTTTATCTAATCAGGGTGACAAACGACAATCACTTGTCGTCGAACAGGAAGAAGATCCTGAGATCTCCTGTTTGTTTCAGAGGGCCATTAGTGAAACTGAAGCCACCGAAGTACCTGTCTGTTATTTCATTAAAAATGGAATTCTTACGAGAAAATGGAGACCTCCCGAGGTACCTGCTAGTGACGAGTGGTCAGTGAACTATCAGAGTAGTTCCAAAATCTTACAGACAGGAAATACTTAGTTTGTCCCATGAAACTCCTCTGGCTGGTCATTTAGAGATAAATAAAACTTATTACAAGATCTGGACTCACTTTTATTGGCCAAAAATCAAAAGTGATGTTTGTAAATTTTGTAGATCTTGTCATATTTGTCAAATGGTAGGAAAACCCAATCAGAAGATACCTAAGGCTCATCTGCAACCGATTCCTGCATTTGACGAACCATTTAGCAGAATTATGGTAGATTGTGTTGGTCCCTTACCTAAGACCAAGTCAGGCAACCAATATTTGTTGACCATTATGTGTGCGTCAACAAGATTCCCAGAGGCAATTCCTTTGAGGAATATTAAAACCAAAACCATAGTAAAAGCTTTGATAAAATTTTTTTTATATTTTTTATTTTTTAGTTTTTACTCAATTTGGTCTTGCCAAATCTGTCCAATCAGGTCAAAGGTCAAATTTTATGTCTGGAATTTTCCAGCTAGTTATGCTTGAATTTGGCACTCAGCAATTTTCAAGTCAAAAGTGAAATTGTGGTTTCACAGAACTTTACTTGAGAGAAGTTTTGAGTCTTGTAATAGAGTTCATTCTCTCTTGCTCATTTCTCAAAATTTTCATCAAATTAGATTTTACGGCCCTTACAAAGTAAAGAAGAAAATGAATGAGTTAAATTGTGATATTAGTACTCTGATCTAAATAAATTAATAGAGTATTAGTATATTGAAAGAGATAGCAAGGTAAAGTATGCAATTAATTTAGTTGTACCTGTCCCACCAACTGAGGATTTAAGTGAAGAAATTCAATCGGACTCTGTTGATCTTGGAGGAGCAAATTTTCGGAATTCGGAAATCATGAAAAATCTGCACCAGAAACGTTTACATTTACAACAACAAGAAAGGAATGAGCTTAAACAGTTATTATTCGAATATGAGCACTTTTTTTCCAGATATTCCTACGAGGACAAACAAAATTTTTCATGACGTTGAAATTGTAGATTCAAAACCTGTGAAACAGCACCTATACAGGATGAACCCTCTCAAACAGGAATACTTGAAAAAAGAAATTCAGCATTTGCTGGAGAACGATTTAATAGAGCCCAGTAAAAGTGATTGGAGTTCACCATGTATACTTGTTCCGAGACCGGATAAAACTTTCCATATGTGCACTGGGGAATTCCCATCATTTAACTGGGGAATTCCCATCATTTTACAAAACTGCCATTGTAAAGCCTCTGCTGAAGAAACCAACACTCGACCATAATGATTTAAAGAACTACCGCCCAGTTTCTAATCTCCCATTCATGTCAAAAATCTTAGAAAAAATTGTTCTATCCCAACTTGTATCTCATCTGAATTAAAACAGTCTTTTTAGCAATGTACAGTCTGCATATCGCCCTTGCCACAGTACTGAAACTACTCTTCTGAAAGTAGTCAATGACCTTCTCTCTGCTTTGGATGGCGGAAAGATTACAGTCCTCACTCTCCTTGACTTGTCTGCAGCATTTGACACTATAGACCATGATATATTACTTCACCGTCTCCAGCATGTATTTGGCATTCATGATACGGCCTTACTATGGTTCAAGTCCTACTTGGTCAACAGGACACAAATTGTGTCCGCAAATGGAAAACACTCCAGCCCAGTTGATCTATGCTGTGGTGTTCCACAGGGGTCTGTTCTTGGACCTGTTCTCTTCATTCTATACACTCAGCCACTCTCAAGTGTCATAGATCATCATCCAGTGTCTCACCAATTGTATGCTGATGACACCCAAATATACAAATCTAGCCATCCAGCTGAAGTTGAAGCTACCATCCAAGGCGTAGAGAGGTGCATTTCCGATGTGAAATCATGGATGACATGTAACAAGCTGCAGATGAATGATGATAAAACTGAAGCCATTCTGATTACAACACAAAGACTTTCTCATTCACATCCTTTACCTCAGACAATAAATATCAGCAACACCAACATTAAATTCACACAGTCAGTACGAAACCTCGGTGTTACTCTCGACAGTACTCTCTCATTGCACCAACATGTCATGAACATATGCAAGGCTGCATATCTTGAGCTGAGACGCATCAGCTCCATTCGCAAGTATCTTTCAGTTGATGCCACTAAAACACTTGTGTGTTCCTTAGTACTTTCAAGACTGGACTATTGTAACTCAATTCTGTCTGGTTCGTCTCAATATCTACTTCAGAAACTTCAAAAAGTTCAAAATACAGCTGCTCGGATCATCCTTAGAGTACCACGATCAGAGCACGCCTCTCCCCTGCTCTGTACCCTACACTGGCTATCCATACGATCCAGAATTAAACACAAAATTTGTTCTCTGTGCTACGTTTCACTGACGGGCTCCAGTCCAACATACCTATCTGACCTCACCCATGTGTACACACCTGCAAGATGCTTACGCTCCTCTTCTGACACTCGTATTCTCATTATTCCCACTATGAAGATGAAATCATATGGACAACGCTCTTTTGCATACCAGGGCCCAGCAACGTGGAACGAATTGCCCACTGCACTTAGACACAAAGACACAGTGATCTCATTCAAGAGCGCTCTTAAAACTCACCTATTTCAACTGCAAGAACAGACTTAAAGACCTAATAATGTATCCTTGCCTTAAATATTTACAGCATATTTTCTGTTTCTACTTTCGTGGTGTTTGTTTTTAATTTTGTAATCATATCATTATATATGTTTTTTAAGTGTTGTCAAATGTTGTAAAGCGCTTAGAGCTTCTAAAGATTAGGCGCTATACAAAGTCCTCATTATTATTAATATTATTATTATAATTATTATTATTATTATTATTATTATTATTATTATTATTATTATTATCGGAAGGTGAACAGTGTGACAAAGACAGATTCATTTCCATTACCAAGAATCGATGACTGTATTGATAAAATTGGAAATGCCAAGTATGTCACCAAATTTGACCTTCTGAAAGGATTTTGGCAAATTTCACTAACGGAAAGAGCAAAAGGAAATTTCCGCATTTGTGACTCCAGATGGAGTCTATCAATATAAAGTAATGCCGTTTTTGTGATGAAAGGTTCGCCAAGTACTTTTCAACGCTTGGTGAATATGATTACCTCTGGTCTAGATAATTGTGATGCTTACATCGATGATGTCATCATCTACAACAACACCCGGAAAGAACATCTAGCCACGATTCGGAAATTCTTCGACAGACTCACTGATGCAAATCTGACAATCAATTTATCTAAAATTGAATTTTGCCGTGCTTGTGTAACTTTTCTAGGACATATTGTGGGACATGGTCAAGTTAAATCTATATATGTTAAGGTCAAGGCTATCTCTGACTTCCCTTTGCCTGTCAGTAAAATGCAACTGATTCGATGTTTGGGTATGGCCGGATACTATCGAAAGTTTTGTTCCAATTTTTCTAATGTTGCTGAACCCCTGACAAACTTGTTGAGTAAGAAAATCAAGTTTCTTTGTACTGAGAAATGTCAGGAGGCTTTTGATAGGTTAAAAGCCATACTCAAAAGTGCGCCGGTTCTCATTGCTCCAAATTTCAATCAATCTTTTAAATTATATGTTGATGCAAGTGATGTTGGGGTTGGAGCAGTATTGATTCAAGAAGATAAAAATGGTGTTGATCACCCAGTGTGCTATTTCTCTAAGAAATTAAATAAGCACCAAAGGAATTACTCAACAATCGAGAAGGAATGTTTGGCTTTAATATTGGCATTACAGCATTTTGAAGTTTACATTAGTTCAGCTCCTTCTCCGGTTGTTGTGTTTAGTGATCACAATCCCCTTACTTTCATCGACAAGATGAAAATAAAAATCAAAGATTATTAAGGTGGAGTTTGTTTTTACAAGAATATAATCTTAACATCAGGCACATCAAAGGAAAAGACAATTTGATTGCCGATGCACTTTCGCGTGTATAGAAATATTATTTCATGTACACTTTGACAATATATACAATTAATATACAATTATACAATACATAAGAGTTTTCTTATATAATTTTGTTTTACCTCATGTATAATTTACATATGGTAAAAAGAAAGCTTTATTATATAAATTTTTCTTTTTCTTTATGGGGGGAAGTGTTACGAATACGTAATTAAGTTGCTTGTGTGTTAGTTTTAAATTCTTTTTTATTTTATTTTGTTTCATTATATTTTATTGTAATGATAATTTTCATTGGATTTGAATCTCTTTTCGGAAAATTAACTTGACCCGATTAGATTCCAATAGTTACTTCAGCACTATTTTTAGCTCTTAGATTTCGTAAACACTAAGCGGAAATGACTGGCTATTACCAAGGTCATTTTTGGCCCACGTGTTAGCTGAGTTTTAAACAGCCTTTCTTTTTTATATATTTCCAGTGTGAGAATTTGATTCTTAGATAGGGCTATTCTAGCTACGTGATAATTGTCATTTTTTTTTTTATTGCGCTGTTCAAGTTAGAAATCACGTAGCCTGTCACGTGTGCCACCATGTGATCTAAAATCGAGGCTTAAAACAGCCATTTTCTATTAGATCTAGTCAGAGTTGTATTTTAAACCTTGAGAGCTCAAGAGGCTATTATTGTTGTTGCCAGATTGTTTTTGAAGTTCATTCTTTTTTTTGGAATTTAATAATTTATTCTCTAGAAGACTAAACAAGTGTACTTTATTATAAAAAGTTCTGGGACACAGAAATTCAGTGGAAATTTATTCTGGAATTCTGAACGAAAACATAAACTGTGATTCAACGAGGATCTGTTGCCATATGTACAACAACTTCATCTGACGTCATCGCCTCCATATTGGAACGTCATCGAGATTCGAACCTGGATTCAATTAGAACTGTTTTTAGGACTTATATTTTTCAACATTAGGATTAATTTTTGGATTATATTCACAAACCGTAAGTCCCATATCCTATTTTTACATTGTTTTCTAGGGAAATAAATTATTTAGTTAAAATTTACAAAGCTTGTTGACTTCACTCTGTTCTTTTTTTACATTTGTACGAACCTACACGTAACAATTGGAAAGTTTCAAGCCTTATTTAGTAATTTTGCAAATAAGGGGTATTTTTTTAAAGTTCCGAATCCCGATCTATGCAGTTCGGTTTGTTTATATTCTCTAAGGGGTAGTTTTTTGTATGTCCGAGTACTTTAAAGTGATCTCTCAGTCGGCTAAAATGAAACTTGGTCTTTAACTTTCAAGCTGTCCTAGTGCTACCTTTTCTTGCAGTACTGACCAAATTATACACATGATAAGTTTTTTTTGATGGTATCACTGAAAAAAATCAACACGTTGAAGGAAATCAATTACGCACAGTGACTAACGTTAGGGAGTCAGCAAACATTATCTCTAGACGTCCCCCCCCCCCGCATCAAGGTAATTGATAATGTACGTTTATAAATACGTATTGTCCTATAAATACCATCCATTAATTTCTATTCAAGTATTAAGTTATGGCAATTTACTGTTATAACGTTTTGGTTTTAAAGTTATTTGCATTTACCCGCCTTATTGCTCTCTGCACTTCCCATACCTTCCTCAATTTGATGGATTTACTTCACTTATTTAAAATTTTCCCGAATTGAATTTTAAACTTTCCTGAACCTACATGTGACAGGTAGGAGTTTATCTGGGTGTCCTTGGAGTGAAGAGTTTTCTTAGTTCTATTTAAGTTTAACATTTTCAGCAAATAATATCAGATACAGCTAGTATATATGGCGGAGGAAGACCCTGGCAAGAACCACCGATACACCAGATGCCACTGGCAAGCGTTCTCACATATTCATGCTGGTAGAGTCCAGACTCGAACCCACGACGACAGAGGTGAGATGTGGGTAATCTGTAAAGGCAAGCAGTAGCGTCACTAGGGTTGGTGTCACCCAGTGTGGTAACTCATGATTTCACCCCCATGGACATCCTTCCTGCACAAAAATTCAAAAATATTATAGACAGTCATGTGCGGTAACTCATGGTGTCACCCCCACGGACCTCCTTCCTGCACAAAAATTCAAAAATTTTATAGACAATCATTTTGGTGCCCCCCCCCCTCTGATGGTGTCACCCAGTGCGGTCCGTATCCCCCTGCGTGGCGCCATTGAAGGCAAGCGCCTTTGCCAATCGGCCACCCAACGCCCACGGGAGTGGACAGGCGGAAATGTTTGAATCGCTTGTGACTGAGACAAGTTAATGCAGGTCAAATTCCAGCAAATTTGTGACTGACCTGTGACAGGAGTCCAGTTAATACAAGTCAGATCTCAGCAAATGCTGCAAAAAACTACGCGTAACAGAAGGGTAGATCGACTTCTTGGTTTCGTTTTGGGCTTTACAGAGCAGAAACACTCGAAGGTTATTTAGTATCATGGCAACTGGAGTAAAGTGTCTTACCTAAGGAACACCACTTCAGTCGATCTATACTGATCGAATGGTGGAACTCAAACCCGCACTATTCTGGTAGCAGGTCGAGCAAGCTACCTAAAAAGTCACCGCGGCTCTCTTTGATCGACCGTAGCAAGAGAGGTTGATATATTACAGTATGACAAGTAATATTTACAACCTCAGTTCTATTTATATCATATAGACAAACTATGACATTCTTTTATCTCTTTCTCTGGCGGTGTATGTGAGCAAACACACCCACGCACGAGTGGTCCTACATTAATTGGCAATGCAAATTTTAAAAATGGCCACAACCGGATCTCCAGAGTTGTCTTACCAGTTACAAGAAAGGGTCTTGCGTTCTGGCTACGCAGTTTTCCACTAAATATCCTGCCTCCCTCCTTTTCTCAGTTGACACGAAAAACATTTGTGTTTATCTCTGCCTCTTTTGACCAAGACGCGATCCCATCAAACATTTATTTCGTTGCATACCTTTTGTCACACCTGCAGAACATAAGTGATTCATTGATGCTTGTTTTTATCCGTCAAATCTGAGTCTTTGCATTTATCTACCAAAACTCCTCTACATATGCGATAAGTTCCTTAAATGATTTCACATTTTAAAACCAGACATCTATTGTTCTGAGATTTTTTTAACTTATATCATTTGACCAATAGCAATACATTTTTAAGTTTTTGTTGCAGAATTAAGCATTTATTAAATTTATGTACAAGTTAGATACATTCTGAGGAGATAATTCAGCAAACCGACAAATCCTCATAAGCCATTATGATACGAAGTTATGTGAAAACCTGAGACTGGTAATTCTAGATCCTGGTGAAACTGAACACACCTGGTCTAAGGCTTGTAATTTCAGTACAATTGCATAGTAAACATCGAGTTCTACCCATATAATAACGATGGGCTATGATATGTAATACAGTCAAGTATGACAGAACTGAAACTTTCTGTGGCCTTAAAAAACGTAAATTATTATATACGTGAATGGGATTCTTTAATGTGGGAACTCATTTTTTGACTTTTTAATGACCATCATCTAACAAATGGACCTAACAAAGAAATGACGTCTGTAACGCCACGGCCAACGACAGCAGAAAATTTGGAAAATCAGTACTCAGTCTCACCCACATTCCGGGGGTGAGGTGGGTGCGAAGCAAGAATATATTGGCGATATTAAAATATTAACCGATATTATTGGGCATCCGGCAACAAATTCAAGGGAAGTAACCTGATAAAGAGACGAAGCCAATAGTCTGCATGATTAATTTCCCTTGCACGTCAAAGCATCGCATCCATTTCGCCTTCTTTTTTTAAAATATTTGTGCATCTATTTCTAATATATATTTTTTATTTCATAACAAACAGCACTGCACTAAAGATGCTTCTATTTTAATAATGTTTAATGTGTTACACTAACATACTAATCTCCTGAGTGGTGATTTAAATCTTAAGATGTATACAGTTGGCTGCATGTGTATACATATCAAAAGTGAATGTTGGCAAGACAAAGCTAGACTTTATGATCTACATCTGTACATTGTTGTTATTATGGGTTTAATGCCATTTCTCAGCACAAGATAGGCTATACTTGGTGGCCAGTATAACTGGCATAGGAAGAAGCCCCAGTAATAACCTAAGAACCATCGACCCATGAGAGGCTACTGGCAAGCTTAGCCACGAACCCACAGTGCCTAAGCCTGAAATTCAAACCCATGTGGACAGAGGTGAGATAGCAGGGATAGGTAAAGGTGAATGCTTTTGACCATTTAGCCATCCACAGCCCCACATGTGTCGAAATACATTGTGAACTATCAGCAAATAAAAGGTAAGTTAATAAAAAACCAACAGAAAAAACACAGAAGATACCAAACAAGGAGATGGAAAAAGTAACAAAACATTGGTTTTTGAGTGATATTATTGTATTTGAGAAAATGTAGATAATAATGTAACTTGCAAATTGGAATGAATATACTTGTATGTTAACTGACAGGCTTTTGCTATATAAAGAAAAAGGTAATCAAACAATTGCTTCAAAAAATGTAAACTAACAGATCTTTTAGAAGTGACTGGCATTTCACACAAGCAATACAAAATCTTCTATTTAATTGAAAAAATTCACAAAATTGTTATGTAAGTACAGTGACATGACTGAAACACTAATGAAACATTAATTTAACTCTAACAGTTATGTATCAACATGATGGAACATTAATTTAACTCTAACAGTTATGTATCAACACACTAGTTACATGTACAGTCATAAATATACAAGTAGCTTATAACAAGTTTCACAACATCAAGAAATTAGTCTTAAATGCTGTCTTCACTTAACATTTCTAACAAAACAAGCATTATGCACAGAAGCAAATTAAATGAATATTTACCTCAATTCAATATGACTTTTAGTTACACCAGTCATTTTATGACATAATGCAAGGCGATCAGAGGTGAGGGTGGCTTTTAGACCAGCATTTTATTTTGACACCAGAATTTCTGTCACCATGCAATTCGACATAATCAAATTGTAAATCTATTTATTAAACTTATTTTCAAAGTAAAATGACTTATCAGTTCATGTGAACATTGTGACATTAAAAAAATTTCTTGTAAAATTAACAAATATCTTGTCTTTCATATTTATATCCTCTGGTGAATTTTTATTAGCATTCTGCATAAATAAGACTATTGCTGGTGTATTGCAAATAAACACATTAAATTTTATTTTGTCATTCGAAAGTTGATGTCATTTGAAATAAAGAAAACAAATTCTGGAGTGAACAATTTGTAGAAATTATATATTTTCACTACTGCTGTTCCTTCCCTGTCCATTGCAAAAAGACATAGGCGTTGTAATTACCAACACAATTTAGATTACTGACATAACTGTAGTTACTAATTAAATATTTTCAAGTGGGAAACTTGAAATAACAATATCCATTGTGAAAAAAAAATAGTAGAGTGATCAACTTATTTCCCTTTAAAATATTTACTATGGTCAAATCTTCAACTTTTTTCCAATATAAAACATTTCTGAAAATAAATAATTTGAGTAGTCTTCAATATTAAAGTGAACATGGGTTGACAAAGTCCAACTTTGTGTGAAAGTATTTAAGTCCTATATTTTAAGTTTAGGATTTTACAAAGAGATGTCACCTTATGATGAGAGCAATGTCTTATTTACCTGGATTTTTTGAATATCCACATTTGAAGAATTAAAAAAGAGGAAACACCTTAAGGCAGTATGACAAATACTCACATTATGCACATACCTTATTCAACAGAGTTTGATGTGTTGTAAAATCAATCAAGCTCACTTTATCAATATCACATTAAAAAAGGTGTGAATCCTCCAAAATCAAACCCGAGTCTTAAAGAGATGAAGCAAATGCATTGCCACTCATGTTATATAATACCTTGCTACCCTCTGACATTATAATAATTAAATAACCTTTCCATGTTTGGTCCTAATGGAAATAAATAATAAACACAATTTTACAATTTTACAAGATGCCCAATTTGATAAATACCCATTAATCGAGAATCTGTATTGGTTTGGTGTTTTATGGTACATCAACACAAGCAGGTTTTCTTTCGTGCTGAATCAATAAAATAAACAAGAAACCTAAGTGGGTCTGATATCACTCACTCAGTTAACATAACATTTGACCATTTCATTAAGCAGGCTTATGTAGTAGTGTAAGAACACAAATTTTATATTATGTTGATTTTATCAATTTTACTATATCCTGATAAAAATTCTTTCAAAAGATAAAGATCTATCTAAGTCATCCAAAACCTTGAAGATATAAACCCACAAGTCAGACTTGAATTAATGGATAAGATATAAACCCACAAGTCAAACTTGATGTAATGGATAAGATATAAACCCACAAATCAAACTTGATGTAATGGATAAGATATAAACCCACAAGTCAAACTTGAATTAATGGATAAGATATAAACCCACAAGTCAAACTTGATGTAATGGATAAGATATAAACCCACAAGTCAAACTTGATGTAATGGATAAGATATAAACCCACAAGTCAAACTTGATGTAATGGATAAGAGTTGTTTCTTCCAGATTGGTAATAAATTCAGACAATCAGATGCAAGATCACTTTATTAGTAGTATTCATAGATTACACTAATTATCAAACAAAAAATCAAAGAGCTTGAAGATATAAACTCATATTTAAAGTCAAATCAAAATCAGATCAGAAATATGGCTTCCATAGTGGTAGCAAGCTAAACAACTCAGATCACCACACTAATATCTCGCTCATTATCAAACTTGTTCAAGATCTTGATAATATTAGTATATATTCCAAGTTCAATCATATTTTGAATCTGAAGGATGGCCTCAAGGGGAGTAACCAGCTCAGCCAATCAGATGCAATATCACCTCATTAATAATCAAATCAGAAGGATGGCCTCAAGAGGAGTAACCAACTCAGCCAATCAGATTCAAGATCACCTCATTAATAATCAAATGAGAAGGATGGCCTGAAGAAGAGTAACCAGCTCAGCCAATCAGATGCATGAAAACTTCATTAATATGTGAATATATTGTTAATTATCAAACTTGTCCAAAATCTTGATGATATAAGCCCATATTCGAAGTTTGATACAAATACAATCTCCAGAGTGAAAACAAGGTCAGCCAATCAGACATAAGATTACCTCATTAATATGCATGAAACTCATTCAATATGTAACTCTTCTGAGATCTTAATGAAAGAAGCGTATATTCCAAGTCTGATCAAAATCAGATCAGAAATATGGCATCCAGAGAGGTAACATGGTCAGCCAATCAGATGCAAGATCATCTAATTAATCTTAATGAACTTGTCTGTGACTTTGCTGACTCTAACAGGCACAGCGATTTGTCTAAATTGTTCATCTTCAGATGTTGACTGTAACATGTACAGTTTAATGGCAATCACTGAAACCTGTGAGACTGCTTGCATTCACATGATTCTGACATACACTATATCAACTCAAAAAGATCAATAATAAAAATCACAGGAGCATAGTGATTTCGTAATATGCACATCCTGACATGATAACCATAATATGCATAGTGTCATACCACTCCACTGAAAATGACTGTATAATGTTTAATGCCCTATTCAGAACTGTCAAATTATGTCAAGGGAGATAACAAACCATGAATGATTTCCTCTTAGAATTACTATTTGAGCTATTTCCCTAGTTTGACTGACTATTCCAAGTCAAAAGGCCAGAAGACCTAAATATAGAAACAGAAACTATTCTTAGTAACAGATAGATGACTGCATGCCATGGGTTTTGCAGGAAGCAAAGTGATTTGGTCATATGCACATTATCAGATGATGACCACAACATGTACAAAGTTTCACTGAAAACTGTGAGGAGTTATATTCATTAAATTCTGCCATACAATGCTTTCAGCTGAAAGTAAGGGCAATAACAAAATTCAAGCAGCTAAGGGGGCACTCACCAGTTATTATGTATTTTTGAGAGAGTGACATATGTAAGATGAAGCTGTTTGCATTTAAAACATGCACAGTGGAGAGAATGTTGGCATACCTCTATACTACTTTGATGTAATGTGGCTGACACTTCTTTGGATATTGTACTTTTGAAAACTGTAAATGATCTTAGCACACTGCTAACTAAAATGACTGCTCCCTTGTACTCCAAAAATCAGCCTGAATTTGTCTAAAGTATACTATCCTTAGCAGCTATTAAAATAGGGAAAATGAATTTTGCCAGACTAGACAATACCAGCTTCTGAAAGTGCAATGAATGAATTACCAAATATATAAAATGTAAAAAAAGTTATCAGCTCCTTTTTTTTTCCACAATTTACCTCTGAAGTTCAGGAAGTGAAAATGACCAAGTGAAGCTAGCACTTTTCTGAAAGGTGCACATCTGGAGTAAGGCCAAGCTGTATACTCTATAACCCATATTACACCCATCAATCATACACCAAAATAAAGGGAATTAAAGGTTCTTTGAAAAATACCTAAGATATACAAGGTCTTTTTTAAATAGCCAGAATAATCAGTGAGGAAACCTGGGGAAATTCTTTTTCTTTAAAATTCTAACCCTTGCCAATACATGACTCTTCACATCATGACCATAATATTTACCATCTAATGGGAATCTATAAAAAAAACACTAGTTGTGATCACACGACCAAGTGATGGCCAAAATACTGGATGGCAAATGGATAAATATGAAAATTCCTATACAACCCCACCTAAAGGTGGTGATATACAAAGTTTTAAGGCCCTGCAGCCAAGAATGCAAGAGAAACTGACCTAGATGTAAACCTTAACCAGTCACTGATGTGTAAATGATAGCTCACATTAACCAACTTTTATTGACAGGGATTTACACTCACAAAGAGGTGTTTGTATACAAAGATGTATGACCAAGCAAACAATAGTGAATGAAAAACTGACTTAATGAAAAAGTAACCCATTGTGTGACAGACATGGATGAAAAGACAGACAATACATTCATGGAGAAACATATAAAAGGAGACAGACTCCTATAATGGACATCTATATCATTACAGGTATCCATCTAAATTAAATAACAAAACTGACATGAACAGAAGAACATACAAGTAATTGTTTGAAGTACACAAGCATTCAGAATGCTTTAGATCTTGTTCATTCCTATTCTTGCTTGTTTCACACAAGCAATTACACATACATGTATGACACTGAAATTGACAGTGCTTTCATGTTTCCCCACAAACAGTTACACATACATGTAAGACACTGACATTGACAGTGCTTGTTTCACACAAGCAGCTACACATACAGTGTAAGACACTGAAACTGACAGTGCTTGTTTCACACAAGCAATTATATATACATGTAAGACACTGAAACTAACAATGCTTATTTCATGCAAGCAATTACACACACATGTAAGACACCAAAACTGACAGTGCTTGTTTCACACAAGCAATTACACTTACATGTAAAACACTGAAATTAACAGTCCTCTAAGATTTTTTGACAATGGATATTAGATAGGCATTCCATTATTCAAGATTTAGAAAGTCATTGTACATAATAAATCTGGCAAAATTCTTTACAACAGAAATTTATGTAGGTTACCAACAGCTGACATATATCCTTTAGCCAGAGCTATACTGTATCTACCTTGTCATGATATATTTTGTTGGGAGTAAAAATTATACCATCTCGTCTCATTTATTTGACCTCACTCTATCAAACTCTCTATTTAGGATTTTACATTTAAAAACAAAGAACAACTTTGTTTTCTCCAAAAACTTGGTAATTCATTGTATAGGAACCTGTTGGCCAAATCTGATAATGGATGTCCTGCAACAAAAACTGGACATCCTCCAAGCTTGGACTACCGTTACTGAGACCTCAGTTGCAAATGTATCCAATGTAAAACATAGTGTGATTAAAAATAACAGTTGGGGAATTTCATGAGGTTGAAACACTGACAATGTTATAAATGATGTAACCATCATTATGTATATAATACTATTATAATTAGCTCCCTTTATGTTGGAAGCTCTCCACTTTAGAGATTCATTCTCTCTAACTCATGTAATATCCATTTTTGAGTCTGATTTAACCTTTAGTGGTAATGAGGCACAAAGTATGCACAGTTCCAAGATGCAAGTGGTAATGAGGCACAAAGCATGCACAGTGCTAAGTTCCAAGTGGTAATGAGGCACAAAGCATGCACAGTGCCAAGATCCATGTGGTAATGAGGCACAAAGCATGCACATTGCCAAGTTCAGGTGGTAATGAGGCACAAAGTATGTACAGTGCCAAGTTCCAAGTGATAATGAGGCACAAAGCATGCACAGTGCCAAGATCCAAGTGGTAATGAGGCACAAAGCATGCACAATGCCAAGTTCCAGGTGGTAATGAGGCACAAAGTATGTACAGTGCCAAGATCCAAGTGGTAATGAGGCACAAAGCATGCACAGTGCCAAGTTCCAAGTGGTAATGAGGCACAAAGCATGCACAGTGCCAAGATCCAAGTGGTAATGAGGCACAAAGCATGCACAGTGCCAAGTTCCAGGTGGTAATGAGGCACAAAGCATGCACAGTGCCAAGATCCAAGTGGTGATGAGGCACAAAGCGTGCACAGTGCCAAGATCCAAGTGGTGATGAGGCACAAAGCATGCACAGTGCCAAGTTCCAAGTGTTAATGAGGCACAAAGCATACATACTGCCAAGTTCCAAGTGGTAATGAGACACAAATCATGTATTGCCAAGTTCTATGTTGTAATGAGTCACAAAGCATGCATAGTGCCAAGTGATAATGAGGTACAAAGCATGCACAGTGCCAAGTTCCAGTTGGTAATTAAACACAAAGCATGCACTGTGCCAAGTTCCTAGCAATCATGATCTCCAAGTCAGATTTCAGTAGCAGTTTTCCACCCACAAGGTACATTAGGATTGGAACAAGTTTTCAGTACTGTGTCCTAAATAGTATTTATTTAATATGTAAATGATCTAAACAGTTCAGATACAATCTATAAATCTGACAGTTCAATTACTGCAACACTTTTGGTGGTAACAAATTTAGGCAGATTTAAGACACGTCTAAACATGAGATTTACAAACGATTAATTCACATGCTGAATGACACTGTTCATCAAAACCAAATGTCATACGCCTGTGATAAATACTTTACACAAATTTAATTTTGGTGTCATTCTATTTTTTAAAATAATCTGCAGACTAATAATGAACAAAACAGTTATCCTTTTTGACACAGAACAGACATTTGTTTATTTAAATAGCTCATATCTCCAATTACATTTGCTGAATTTTTATGTAAGTTTAAAAAATATTACCAATGCATGCAAATTTATCGACACAGAATTTCATCCATGTAAGACATGTAATTATTTTTAGTAAAATAAATTAGTTCTTAGTAATAAGGAATGGAATTACTTCATACTTCAAAAAAAATTATGAAAAATAAAAAGCACAGATGATAATATATACTCTCTTATAAGTCGCGTCCAACCACAAACAACACAGACCCTGATCTGCCTTTGCATTAACCTAACAAGGTGCAATGACCCATATCTGTTTGTGTGTTATGTGATGTCAGATCTAGGACTATGTATTTTGTTAGGTGAAGGGAGTTAACTCTTCCATAAAGTACTATACATGTGATGCCAATATAGCTTTTAACATTGTCGGTATGATTTTACTATCATGTGCTAATGTAATTAAACCAAATAGTAAATGCCTAAGTGCACAGTGCAGATATTAACACTGAATATAGCAGATGGATCAATTACAACATAAGAAATATCACATTACTCCACAAAACCATGACAGTCCAAATAAGGTCTTTCAGATGAAAAAACAGGGCAGGCAGAGGATTTTAAGTTGAATGACAAACAGTTATGTATTTGTATTGTTTTCACTGAAACAATAATGTGATGACAGCCACATGGTTGCTATGCTGTCACAGGCTCAAGTGGTATATACTGTCTTTTGATAATGTAGATCTTGTGATTGGAAACTGTGATTACATACATGAAGTTGTCCCAAATCACTGAAAAATACACAAAAAATGTAATTACCACACAGTGCAGATTTAGAACAAATGATATATATTATCATAAATTTTGACAGCATTTACTTTTGCAATCTCAGACTACTAAATCACTAAAATATCTCCACAACCAAAAGTGCCAGCTATACGAAAATTTAATGAAAGAAAAAAAAAGAATTATGTCAAAAACTTACATAAATAATAATAATAATAATAATAATAATAATAATAATAACTGTCTTATGACATTGAACCTAGATAAATTCAATATGAAAAGCTCAGTAAAGATGAAATGTTAAAGTTAACTTGAGATTTAATTCACCATCAACAATAATTTCTCTCTTGACTTCATAAAATCATTTTATCTGCATAGAATGCTGTAATATCATGACCTCTTGTTATGTACATTTACTTTGTATTATTTGATGTCTTCTCTTAATGATTATATGTTATATACATTTGTATTGAATACTTGACCTTGTCCATACATTTGTATTTAGTACTTGACCTTGTCCAAAATCAAGGTCATGGTGTACCTGTCCAGTGACATTTATTTTGTATACAACATAATACACAGCTAATATTTCTACACGAGTGCAGAATAAATATTCAGATCATTATCAATGGAGGTAAACATGTTTATTTGGGTCTGGGTCTAGGACATCAGATTTCCACTTGGAAATTTCTAGGCTTGTTGACAACTTTTAATATTTTAGACAGGAGGCTGACCTACATCATGGCTCTATTATTTTGTCTTAGCTTTTTATATAATGTTGTTTACTTTAAAATTTACTAATTCTTGCCTTAACAAATGAAGCAGAACCAGTCTTATTGATGTGTTCAGTTTTTCATTAGGTGGATTTATTTATTCAAATTATTATTCCATGTAATTACAGAGTTCTCAATAATATTCTTGAACAGAAACATTAATTTGGAATTATAATGAATTCAGACAAGGACATTTTTGGATTATATGGCTGTGATACAGCAAAAGACTTCACACATTATCACAATCCAGGCCACTGGCACATATAGCATATTCGAAAATACAGGCACATCAACACCTTCAATATTGTAACTTATTCAAAATACCATTGGAATTCAGTTGGAACTTCATACATTTGGATATGTCATAGAACTTTTAGGACTATCTGGGATTTAATTCACAATAATGTTCCTTTTAAATTTTCACTGTGTATTCTAGGGAAATAAATTATTTGTTGAATTTTACAAAACTTGTTGGTTTTTTGCTCTTTTCTGTTACATAGTTTAAGACCATAGAGTCATAACAGAAAATTGAGGGCTCATGTATGGGATACAAATTTCTCTAAAATATTTCAGAAAATTTTGTTTTTGAAATTTAAATTCACTTTGTTTCAGATTTTTTGCCCAAGGTAATATTTTACATATTTGAGAAATCAATAAAGAAACCAACAAGTTTCACAATGTCATCTAAAGTGGAGAACATTATTTTAAATCCTACCCAGAAAAGGTTAGACTCCTTGAAAAAGGATGAATTGATCCAGCTTGCCAGACAATATGACCTCTCTGAGGCAAGGCTTCTTGGATAAGGCATGAAAAAAAAATTTGTTTGGTCCAATATTTGGTGGAAAAGAATTTTTGGGATAAAAGTGCTTGGGTTTGACTAGAAAGTCTTTATCTGGCTCTGACATGAAAGCAGTTGAAATTAAAACACAAAATGGGAATAGAGTTGAGAAAGCTCAGCTTCAGAAAGAGAAAGAAGAGAGATGCAATTGGAGAAAGAGGAAAGAGAGAGACAAATGCAGCTACAGAAAGAAGAGAATTGCAACTGCAGAAAGAGGAAAGAGAGAGATAGAGAAATAGAAAGAGAAGATAGGCAAATGTAAAGAGAAAAGGAAGAGAGGGAAATACAGATGCTGAGAGAAAGAGAAAAGGAAGAAAGGTAATTTTAATTTAGAATAAAAGAATTAGAATTGCAAGTGACTCCCCCATTTTTAACACACAGTTTCAGTTTTTGGTGTACAAAAGTATTTGGTTAGTAACCCCTTTTAAAAGAAAAAGAATCAGATAAATATTTTCCTCATTTTGAAAAAGTTGCTGAAAATTTGAAATGGCCAAGAGAGAATTGGACTCTATTATTACAAAATGTACTTATGGGCAGAGCTTGTGAAGTATATTCCCTGTCAGTATGACAAACAGCTGATTATTATGTCATACTTCCCTGTCAGTACGACAAAGTGCTGATTACTATGTCATACTTCCCTGTCAGTACAACAAAGTGCTGATTATTACATCATACTTCCCTGTCAGTACAACAAAGTACTGATTACTATGTCATACTTCCCTGTCAGTACAACAAAGTGCTGATTACTATGTCATACTTCCCTGTCAGTACAACAAAGTACTGATTACTATGTCATACTTCCCTGTCAGTACAACAAAGTGCTGATTACTATGTCATACTTCCCTGTCAGTACAACAAAGTGCTGACAATGATGTGGTTAAGGAATGTATCTTGAATGTTTATGAATTGGTACCTGAGACATCTCGATAAAGATTTAGGAACTGTAAGAAAGAAACTGGAGAGGACGATGTCAAATTTGCAGGAGCATAAAAGAACAATTATTTTATAAGAGTTCAAGAATTGCGTCCATAGTGCCATAAAGACCTATCTTGTTAAGCAAAAGGTTGAAACTGTAGAAAATGCTGCTCATACAGCTGATGATTATTTCTTGACTCACAAAGTTTCTTTTGTCAGTAATTCTTCCACTCAGCAGTTTTCTGGTAAAAAAAAAAACTATTTCAGTCTCATAAAAGCGCATCTAAATCTCAATCTGGCACAACTTTTAGGAATCAAGTTTCTGATAAGACTGAAATCCATATCTCTTCCTATGTGTACCTATTGCAAGAAGAAACAATATATTATTTCTTATTGCTACAGATGGAAAAATAAGCAACTGAATCAAAACAGAATTATCAATCAGGCTATTTGCAGATGATACTGCATTATATATAATAGTTGACAATCAGATCACAGCTGGAGAAATCTTGAACACTTATATTCAAAAGATACATGAACGGTCCAAGCGTTGGCCAGTTACATTTAATCCTGACAAGACAGAATCAATACTAATAACACGAAAATGGAACTAGGACCACTATCCTATATTATGTATGGCCAAAATAAACCTCTACAAGAGGTTACTCAGCACACATTTGGGCCTTATATGAACAGTGATGCCACTTGGGATGCACTTATTAAATACATTTCTGACAAAGCTTGGGAGAAATCGAATCATTTAAAAAGTCTCAAATTCAAACTAGATCGATTATCACTGGAAAAAATGAACAAATCTCATATTGTTCCAATTTCTGACTATGCCAATCACATCTGTACAATGCATAATAAAGAATTACTAGGAAAAATAAATTTTGAGGCAATGAAAATAATAACAGGTGCAACCAAATGTGCATCTCCTTCACAATTGTACAATGAAACTAGCTGGGAAAGTCTAAACGCTACCATTACAAACATAAACTACTTAAATTATTTAAACTTTACCATGGACTAGCTCCCGCATATCTTCAAGATTTGATTTGACCTTTATTCATAGAACATGAGACCTATTCCATTCAATCTTCAAATGAATCTTTGACCTCCAATGTGTAGAACGACCTTGTTCTATAGTTCATGTCTACCATCTATAATTTCAATATGGAACTTATTACTCACCGAAGTAAGAAACAACCCTTCCATACATAATTTGAACTGCAATAAAAACAACCCCACTCCACATTACTGCTATACTGGTGACAGAATGTCTCAGATCATGCATGCTAAACTATGAACAAATTATAGTAACTTATGATTGATGTATGAATCATGTATCAAATAATAAGTATTGCTCCTGCAGTGAAATTGAGAATGCAAAACACTGTTCCAAATATTAAAATCTTAGAGATCAAATCCTATAACACACACCTCTTCGCTCTTAGGATTGAAACATTATTATTTGGCAACCCTATGTTAACTTTAGAACACAACACACAAATATTTTTAACTGTGCAAAATTAATTGAACTCATAACCTTTTGATTCAGAATCACAATTATTAATTCTTATTCACTGTTATGATATGTAGGTATGTTTATGCATATTTTCTGTATAACCATTTGTACCATTAAGGAGATCACTGATGTTATACTTTTTGTTACTGTTGGAGAGACAGTGATTATAAGCATATGCTTTTCTAATGAATTGCCCAAAGTCATATGCTTGTAATTGCATTTGACAAAGTTTCTCAAATAAATATGGTTCAAACTAAGATAAAGCTATTCAAAATGCTCTTATTTGTAAGAGGTCAAGGTCACAGTCATATACTGCAATACATTTGTTGGGTCAAACAAACCTCAGTCTGATTTTATTATGGAGATTTATGAACCATTCATGTCGAAATTTTCTATATTACTTATAAGTGATTCTGCTAATCCTATCTCTATTAGAATTTTAAGGGATACAAGAGTCAATCACATAGTACAAATTAAATATACATAACAATATACAGCAATGCTGGCAAAATAGAAGATGAATCTGTTTTCAATAAGAGAATGATGAGAAAATTGTTTGCAAAATTAGGAAAATCCTTTAGACAGATAAATATTGACATGGATGCTGTTTATGGACCTAAAGCATTTTCTAAATCTGCAATCAGCAGATGGATTAACTAATTTAGTGATGGTTTGGAGACTGTTAAATATGATCTAAGAAAAGGTAACCCATGGTCATCAATAGTCAAAAAACGCAGTCGATTATGTGGAAGTATATTTTAAAGAAGACACACATTTTAATGCCCCAAAGGTAGCAGACATCTTCATATTTCATATGGAAGTGCAGAAGAAATTCTGACCAAAGACAGGGTTTGTGCCTGTTGGGTGACAGATTGCTTGATAAAGAACAAATGGGTTGAAGGGTAAAAATCTGCAATGAATTATTATACAGGTACAAAACAGAAGGCTATAATCTGTTAAAAAAGGTCATGATATGTGAAAAAACAATGATATATTACTTTGAACCCAACCATAAGACAAAGCAAGTTGTGGAAGCACCCAATTTTGCAATCGTCTATTAAAACATGTTATTCAAATCTGTGGAAGGTTAAGTGCATTAAGTTCTTCAACACACAAGTAATAACTCTGAACCAAGTGGTACCAGAGAACACCACTGTGAATGGACAATACTTTACCATGGTTCCAAAGAAAAACACAGTGAATGAACAATACTATACCATGGTACCAAAGAAAACCACAGTGAATGAAAACTACTATACCATGGTTCCAAAGAACAACACAGCGAATGGACAATACATTACCATAGTACCAGAGAACACCACAGTGAATGGACAATATCTATACCTTGATACCAGAGAACACCACAGTGAATGGACAATACTATGCTTTGGTAAATATAATTTACATTTGCAAAAGTATCCCAACCTACTAAGGATTGGTTTTATTCTGCTCTAGCTAAATGCTCTGGCACAAGCAGAGGCAAATTTGCTATTTGGACATTACAAAATCTTGGCACTGAAATCTATATCACCTACTATGGAGCCCATATTTAGCTCTTTGCTATTTTCGGCTTCTTCCAAAATTTAAGATTCGTTATGAGGGAAAGAATTATGAGAAAAGAGAACTATTGGAAGCAATCACCAGCTCACTATGACTGATATCAACATTTTAATTCTTTCACTAATTTTAGATTAGAAATTTCCTCTCTCTCCCTCTCTCTCTCTCTCTCTCACACACACACACACACGCACACACACACGCACGCACACACACAGGATATTTTCTTTTTCTACATTAATACCTGATATATTTCATTGTGTGGTACCATAAAATATATTTTAATGAGTGGCAAAACCAAGAGTTAAAATATATCATTTTTTTTGGTACCACAGGATGAAATACATCCAGTATTAAAGTAGGAATAGAAAAATTTCTTTTTATCATATACCAAAAAATATTTCTTTTTATTATGTACCAAACTTGCTCCAGAATTGAAGTTTGGAGGATTAAACTCACCCTTTGGCACAATACACTCACCCCTAGCCCTTTTTGTACATTCATTTTACTTTCATAGGCTGATCAAATAAATATACATGATATAAAAAGGCGGTAGGATTGGGTTGACGTAATCTGTCGCAGTAAATTACATTTTTTGTAATTTTGTAAACTATCTGACCTTCTCTGAAAACAATATGAGTCCAATTCATCCATGCATTGCAGCTGGTTTATTGTTGTTGTCATGGAGGGGGAAATAACTTCAGAGAGATGCAAACAATGTCTGGTCAAATTTCTTTATCAAAGATTTTTTTCCACATCTAAAATATAAGGCAGTTTATTTCTAGCTCAAAAAGTACTAGGTTTTTTTGCGTCTACAATTTTTCTGGGTACACACAATTAAGCAACACATGACATGATGGGAAATCTTATGTCTTTACATGTGAAAATGTAAGGATATATTTTTCACATGTGAATTAAAAATCTATAAATTATTTTGGTAGTAAGTCTTATTAAGTTTCTATATTTCATGCTTAATGATATATATATATATATATATATATATATATATATATATATATATATATATCAATGTACTTTAGACTTGACATTCGATCTCTTTATGTTACTGATTGCTAAATTAGTACCAATCCTAATTTGTTTTTGAGTCCTTTGTTACCAGCCATTATGGCTAATTTTGTAAAATGTATTATAGCTATGACTGATATTAGGTTCTCATTGGCAATTTTTCTTCTATTGAAATCAAAGGTAGACTAGTAAAGTACAAAGTTTTACCAACAATCCTTTGCATTACCTGTAATGACTTGCAAAAAATGGCACCGGAATTTCCATTTTTGTCAGCACAAATTATAGTTCTAACAAATTGATATTTATCACCTCAAATTATCTGTTGCCAAAGTTTGTAGTTACTATTTATAGTTTGATGATTATTTTTTCTTCAGAAAACTGAAAGTGTATACCTATTTGTCCAATGTGAAATAGATTTGAGTCCAGAGCAACAGGATAGCATATTTTTACAGCCCTATGCACTCAACTGTCAACAATAAAAACTCAGATCTATCACTGTACAATGCACCAGAAGATAAGGGTCTCTGTTGTTTGTTTTCAGGGTTACCATTGGTTACCTAACTCAAAATTCCCTGCCTAAATGCAAACTGTCCCTAACCACATTTTACTTACAAATGCATGTTTCACTGACAATCATAGGCATGCACGCTTCCATTTCAACCATACACAAAAAAAACAATTGATGCTATGATAAGTCCCACTTAAAAGATTTTAGCAAATTTTATATCAGTAAAGCTGTATCCTATAATAGGTCTTGCCCCAAGTTTTCAATAAATTTATGCGAGTGGGCTCCTGGGCTTATCATCAGAGAATGAATGTCAACATCCTTATGTGACAGGCCCCTGGGCTTATCATCAGAGAATGAATGTCAACATATTTATGTGACAGGCCCTAGGCTTATCATGGCAGAATTAATTTCAATAAAGTTGGCCTACAGCTCCTACACTAAACCGTATTACACCATATTTAATTATTTAATCTTTATGATTTAAAAAATGCTGCATGTGTGAACAAATGAATTATAATGGTTTAAAATGAGCAACTGTAAATCCAACACAAAAACATTTACATTATAATACTAACTATACTGCAGTGTTACAAAGTAATGATAGGATCACAGGCAGCCAAGTGGCATAAGGTATTCACCTTTACCGATCACTGACCTGATATATTAGCCATCATGTATGATCAATTATGTACTTAAAAAGGCATTAAACTCATGAAACCACGAACACCGTACAAAAGTCATGATGAAAATTAGCTTGAAGTACTCACTGGGTGCTTAAATATATACTGACTTTCATAATAAATCAAAACTAGAGCAGAAGTCACGGTGTATTGAAACGTCACACTGTAAAAGGCATTTATTGGGCTATGAGCCAATGTACACACCATAAAAGGCATATCTAGGACTAGGAGACAATGAACACACCATAAAAGGCATATCCAGGGCTAGGAGACAATGAACACACCATAAAAGGCATATCCAGGGCTAGGAGACAATGAACACACTATAAAAGGCATATCCAGGTCTAGGAGACAATGAACACACCATAAAAGGCATATCCAGGGCTAGGAGAC
This sequence comes from Megalonaias nervosa, assembly GCA_016617855.1. Classification (NCBI taxonomy): domain Eukaryota; kingdom Metazoa; phylum Mollusca; class Bivalvia; order Unionida; family Unionidae; genus Megalonaias; species Megalonaias nervosa. Next base: position 44,985 of record JAECUM010002043.1, read on the forward strand.
AATGAACACACCATAAAAGGCATATCCAGGGCTAGGAGACAATGAACACACTATAAAAGGTATATCCAGGTCTAGGAGACAGTGTACACACTATAAAAGGTATATCCAGGTCAAGGAGACAATGAACACACTATACTGCATTAGTGTATGTTGAATGGTTCCTATACTATGCTGATAACATAGAATACAGATGGAAAAAGGGCAATAACCTTATCAAAATTTAGCCTCAGAAGATGAAACCAATTAAAGGCATTGATTCAAGCAACAGTAAATTCATCTACCAAACATCATCCAGTTATGCAGAAGGGTTGTAGAGGTGTACTTGTTACAAGTAACATCACATGCAAAGATATAAGTTAATTGTCAAGGGCCATAACTCTATCCAAGATGGAGTTGACAAGACAAAATCCATACAGTAACACTGTGCACATTACTTTGTACCAGTTGCATGGTTCTTGAGCTATTCTGGTTACAAGGCCCAACTGTAGTGATGTAATACTGATTGAAAAAGCCAGTAACTCTGTCAAAATTTGACTTAAGATGACACTTTCAAATGTCACATCTAGGCAATGATGTGTAAGTTTTGTAGAGATACGATGGTTACAAGAAGTGTGAGAGGATGGACAGATGAAGAAACTGATAGACAGCTGGAAAGACAGACAGTAAAGGTGATTACTATAAGGCCTAATAACAATAAAGGTGATGCTCAATTTATGCCATAGATACAGTCTTGAAATTATGACATAAATCAAAATTGGTGTAAAATCAAAAGTAATGTAAATGCACATACATGAGCTGTGTGTGTCACAGCACATGGTGCCAGCAATGGCATAAAAACAAACACTCAGGGTTTTCAAAAGATGCATACCCTTGGGTTTTGACGCATCAAATTTACATATGACCCATTTTTGACATGTGGAAATTTTGACTTGTGCATCTTTTTGACGCACGTAGATTTGGGCTTGAGCATCAATCTTAATCACTCTTGATTCACCTCTGGCAAAGTTTCTTACCAAGAGTACACTGTCCATAACAAATTTACTGTAGGAGGCACTGATTGACATCTGCTTGACAACAGTTTACACCTTGACAGCCAATAATAACAAACCAATGGAAGATATACATGAACTGGGTGGAGCTAACAGTTTACTGTAGTCAGGCTTAGGTGCAACTGGATTAGGTTGGATTGTTTTGAGGTTATGTTTGAAGTTTATGATTGAGGAAGAGAAAACAATTATGACATGAACAGACTGCGTTTTGATCAAATATCAGGATTGGTATGTTTGGACATTAAATTATAATCAACTGGTCAGAACTGGAGCTTATGGCGGCTCGCGAATCCAGTTGTCAAGGTAAGTGGACCAACTTGAATTGTTTTATTGGCAATTTGCTTCATTTGGCAGATGTTAAAAAATTTGGAATCATTTATGACTTCATTGGATTCATTTCTGATAAAATATTGGTGTTTGATTGTGCTTTAAATTATAATCAGTTAGACAAAAAGGGAATATATGGCTTCTCGCGAAGCCAGTTTTCAGCATGGGATTGTGTTTTATTGCTGATTAATTTGCTTCAATCAGCAAAACGTTGAAAACCTCAAACATTTTAATTAATGGATCATTCAGAAAGAATTGAATGGACATAACAGTCAGTGCATACATCTGAACTTTAAAATCACAATGGCGCAAAAAAAGAATATTTTCTTTCTGTCTCAGTCTTGGAAACAACCTGCTGGTGATGAATTTTCTGACCCTCAGACTCCAAAGAAACAAAAAGATAGTGTCAGCTCTGAGGAGAAGGAGAAGCAGAGTCAATCTCCGAAATTTGTTAGAAAATTTAAGGACGAGTGGAAAAGTGAATTGACAATTCTGTGATGTACATCCTTAATATCTGAATAATATATAACCTTCATAGTTGTATGGATATATTTTTGCATATAAAATGACTTGAGCAGTTGATAACAGAATATGTTGAGACATTGAGAATATAATAAAGTATAAAATAATCCTCTGTGTGTTTCATATACAAAATATGCACACAGTTAGAAAGAGAAACTATTTTACAAAAATCAGATTGTATGTTTCTTACAAAAAACTGTACAAGTATTTCTCATTATTCAGCACGAGACAAGGAATCTTAAAAATCATTTGTATCCACCAATAACGAGGAATCAGAGGTATGGGCTCATGACTGCCCAAAAGAATTGACTCTCAAGATTTCAGTTTTGACTCTTGAGATTTTGGAGTTAAGGGTCAACTGACTCTTCAGTTTTTAAATCTATCAAGAACCCTGAAACACTGTGGCACAAACTGAATGTTATTTCTTATACATGGCCTCAAAATGAAAGCATGTAAATCAAACTGGCATAAACTGAGCATCCCCTGTATCCCCTAGAGCAAACTGTCTTAAAAATAAACTATTTTGAGAAACCGCATCTTAATCTAAAACAAAAAACATTTAAATGATCAGACACACGATCCAAACTATGTGGATACTAAGTATTCAGACACAGGATCCAAACTATGTGGATACAAAATGTTCAGACACAGGATCCAAACTATGTGGATACAAAATATTCAGACACAGGATCCAAACTATGTGGATACTAAGTATTCAGACACAGGATCCAAACTATGTGGATACAAAATATTCAGACACAGGATCCAAACTATGTGGATACTAAATATTCAGACACAGGATCCAAACTATGTGGATACAAAATATTCAAACACAGGATCCAAACTATGTGGATATTAAGTCTTCAGACAGAGGATCCAAACTATGTGGACACAAAATATTCAGACACAGGATCCAAACTATGTGGATACTAAGTATTCAGACACAGGATCCAAACTATGTGGATACAAAATATTCAGACACAGGATCCAAACAATGTGGATACAAAATATTCAGACACAGGATCCAAACTATGTGGATACAAAATATTCAGACACAGGATCCAAACTATGTGGATACAAAATATTCAGACACAGGATCCAAACTATGTGGATACTAAGTATTCAGACACAGGATCCAAACTATGTGGATACAAAATATTCAGACGCAGGATCCAAACTATGTGGATACTAAGTATTCAGACACAGGATCCAAACTATGTGGATATAAAATATTCAGACACAGGATCCAAACTTTGTGGATAATAAGTATTCAGATACAGGATCCAAACTATGTGGATACAAAATGTTCAGACACAGGATCCAAACTATGTGGATACAAAATATTCAGACACAGGATCCAAACTATGTGGATATTAAGTATTCAGACACAGGATCCAAACTATGTGGACACAAAATATTCAGACACAGGATCCAAACTATGTGGATACTAAGTATTCAGACACAGGATCCAAACTATGTGGATACAAAATGTTCAGACACAGGATCTAAACTATGTGGATACAAAATATTCTGACACAGGATCCAAACTATGAGGATACTAAGTATTCAGACACAGGATCCAAACTATGTGAATACAGAATATTCAGACTTGTTTGAAGAATTTAAGTTCAAAGAGTTTTACATGATAGATACCTCAAGGCTAAGCTGCCTTTCATCAACTACAATTAATGTCATGGAAACTATCCAGGAATCCAGCACCATATTCATCCAGTACAAGAACTGTCACGGAAACTATGGAGGAATCTAGCACTGTATTCATCAAGAACAACTATCGGCATGGAGACTACACAGGAATCTAGCACTGTATTCATCAAGTACAACTATCTGCATGTAAACTGTTCAGGAATCTGTTAAATTTAATTTTTTGTTAAAGTTACAAAATTAATAGTACCACACCCAACTGATATGCAGAACAATAAAGAGAAAATTTTTGTAAAAGTAATCAAATCAACATTTTAGTAAAATTACAGTTTAAAAAAAACTACAGTCAAAACAAAACTATTGATCCTTATTTTGCGGCTTATCAATTCATGCTTTCAATCAGTCTTTTTCATTAAATATTAATACATGGCTTTAAATTAAGTGCAAGCATTAAAAAATCTGCAGAGTTAGTCAAAACATTTTGCACTGAAGCAAATCTGACATTACATAACAAATTTCCTTTTGTACTTGTCTATATTATAATTTCCCTGATGGTACAAAATTCCCCAACTTTCCTGAAAACTGATAATTCAATGACATTTTATTGACCTGTGCCAACCCAGGTTTTATGTATAATTCTATCTGAATATCAGAGACCCTGATCTGTATGTGCATTATGTTCGACATTAAATCCTGACATATGCATTACATTCCAATGATTATGATGTTTCAACTTTTGGTACCTGATATTTTCTTGAACATCTCTCTCTTATCAGCTGAAATCTGAACTTTGCTAACAAGATATACCAGCTTTGTAATTTTCTCTGCTGTTGCTTCATCATTCACCAAATCTCCACCAGACTTAAAGAGAAAACAGAAAGATATTTAGTTTCAACAGAGACAAGTTTCTCATCCACTGATCTGTGTAAATTGTGGATGGTGCTTATTTTCAGTGTAAGGTATAAGGGATCAGTGGAACACTACTGTTCTTGTCATGACAATGGATCTCATTTTCAAAGAAATCTACGTATAAATTTTGGAGCAAACTTTTCTCGACTTTTGAATCCTTTCTTCTTACAAAACAAGATTACTAAGAATGGTACATCATATGCCTCGTCCATGTTTAATATGTAAGCAGTACTAGTTGGTCAACTCTAGAGATATTTGACCAATGGGTCTCAATGACCTTGACCTTGGTCAAGGTATCAATTCTTGAACTAAACTTATTGTGTAGAGCAATTATTTTCTTACGACACTTATCACGATCTTGACTTGTGACCTTTAGACCCCAAACTCTATAGGTTTCTTTCTAACCCCAGGTTCAAGCCATCCAAAGAGTTTGGTCAAAGATCTTATTCTAGAAGTAAGATTATTGTGCAAAATCATTTTTCTTCGAGTCACAATGACCTCAAACTCAAAGAGCACTTTCTTACCTTTGGCAGCAGTCCTCCTCAAACTTTGGTTAAGTTATATGGCATACAAATAAAGTTATCATACAAATAAAGTTATCATACAAATAAAGTTACCATACAAATAAAGTTATCATGCAAATAAAGTTATCATACAAATAAAGTTCTCACACAAATAAAATTTCTTGGGTCATATTAACCTTGACTTTTTACCTTTTGTTTCCCAAATCAAAAGCAATTCTTTCTCACCCAAAGTGTGAGCCATTCACAGACTTTGGTGAAAGTACCAAGTTGAGAAATAACTATTTCAGAACTAGCCCATTTTCATCTGCACCGAAATTAATCATAGACCTCTTTATTGCAAGACTGATAGGCTTCTTCCCTACCCTCTATTACAAAGTATGATAAAGGTCAGTAATGTAGAATGCTATTGTGCATATTTCATCATATTTCTTCTTTCGCTTTACGATGACTGTGACCTTTTGACCCCAAATCAATAGGATTTGTGACCTTTTGACCCCAAATCAATAGGATTTGTGACCTTTTGACCCCAAATCAATAGGATGTGTCCTTTCCCCAAGTGCAAGTAATCCACAAAGCCTGGTAAAGTAGACTGTAAAACTACAGTTAATGTACAGAAACAAAAAAAGTAACCAATCTATAGATAGACAAATAAGCGAATGAAAACAATATCGTAAAAAATTATATGCCTCACCCTTCAGCAGGTATATAAAAAGTCAAAACTTTAAAAGGAAAGAAAACAAATTTTCCCAATAAATTCAAAAAGATTTACTTTAATACACAGTTTTTACCAAAAACTACAAAAACTGTAATCTATTAATTAGTCATTACTCTGAAATGGCTCATGCTTCATGAATTTGATGCACTGAAACAACACTTCAAGCAAAGATCTGATACAACAAAGGTTTCTACTGTTTTATGTGGTAGAGACGATACTTATTTTAGAGTAAAAAAAGACAAATTAGATTTATCTACCATAATTTACATCCATAAACATCTGCCTTTCTAAACAGAAATAAATATTTTCCTGCTTCTGAAACAAAGAACATGGACCACCCTGGTAGTTGACCATAATAAAAAAAAATTAAAATTACATCAAAAATTGTAATGACATTTTTCATTACACCTGCTCCTAATGCAAGAGATTTATTTAAATTTTTTTTATTAAAGTTATGCAACTTCATGTCTGCTCTTTCTTGAGCAACTAGTTTTTTCTCTTCCTATTCTTTAGAAGGCAGGTATTGCAAATGCATTTTTGTTGATTTTGTATGGATGAATTTGTGTATTGTATTATGGCTGCAAAGAAACATAAAAGGCCTTTCAAACTGTAATTTATGTGAAATGCTTCTGACAGTCCTAGTTGGTAAATAGCAACTTACATGAATACAAAAAGAATGCAGAGTTTGGGAACAAAATGGAGTGAAATGAGCAAATTCAGTTTTTGGTGCGATGTACATGACATGAAACCATTAACGTGACTGCATGCAGTGGGCTAATTTAATTATTGGTGGGATGTATGAAACAATTAACATACTTGTGTGAAGTGAGCAAATTTGATTGTTGGTTGGATGTACATGTATGCAACCATTAACATAATTGGAAGAAGTGAGCTAATTCATCTGTTAGTAGGATGTGTTAAACCATTAACATAATTCTAATTATATTCATATCAGATCAAGAGATCTGAGCAAGAAATGTCCAATAGGTCAAGAGATATGCCAGAAATTCTGCAAGAAATGTCCAACAGGTGAACACATTTGCCATGAATTTAACAAGAAATGCCCAATAGGTACAAAAATGTGAAGAAAAAAAATGATTCATACAAAATGTTGAAGTTATCCAAGTGGCATGCTAATAAACTGAACTACACATATCAAACTGTATTTTCTGAAGTCATGTTTTTGGCATAATCCTGCTAATAAAATTTCTACTGAAAAAGTCACACAATGCAAGTCTGACAAAAATGTAAAATTAAATAGCATTAAAATCTGAATTAAAACACTTCATTTCATTTTGTATACAGATATATTTAATTGTGCTAACTAGATATATATATATATATATATATATATATATATATATATATATATATATATCGATCTTTGTATCTGTGTGTGTGTTTGTGTGTGAGTATGTGTATGGACAGAAAAAGTATTAAAGTACTGACTCATCCAAGAGAGCATTATTATTATTATTGTGTGACAAGAGAGCATGAAGACAATGAAAAGAAAACTGAAATCTGGTTTCTTACATTAAGCACAGATCCATCTTCAGACAGTATTAGGTGTCCTTGAGAACCATGAATCCTTTCGACATGAAATGGCTGGGCCATGGTATAGTCTACATCAAACAATGAAATCTGAAATAAACATTACAAAAAACTTAATTCTTGTCTGTTATTCCTATGTAATTTTTAAACTGGGTATAGAGAAAGATTTTTATTACAGAAAACATCTTTACTTCCAAGATCATAATTAAAACATAAATAAAAACCTGTAAGAAATATCTCATTATTATGTACATATAAGTACCTGTTTATTTTTAAATAAAGTCAGTATTTTAGCATAACTAAAGTTCTTAGCAATGGGTGCATTGCAAAAGGTGCTGTTCACTTCATTGTGCATGGCAGGGCCTTAAACTTAAGAACTTGGGCTGGAAAAGAAAGTTAAGAGAATGGGCATTAAGGGGGATATAATTCCCCTATGTAATTACCAGGAGTCATGGAAATCCAATCTATACAAGATCTCATCAATATATAATTACATCTTCAAGTTGGCTGAAATACAACAACCCATGTCAAAGTATTTCTGCAGAAACCAGTCAGCTGGAAAGCAATCAGGGGCCATAACTCTTCCCAATAATAGTGTTAAATACTGCAAATTAAATCCATTCAAGGTCTCACCTGGATTACCAGACTGCCAGTGTGTGACCTGTGATGCAGTTTTCATCTTTGCACTGGGATAGTCAATGATCAATAAATGATGATGGAGTCTACTGGTATTACATTTTAAGCTAGGCAAATTCTTGTGTAAAATGGCCTCATTACTTAAAAAAGATGAAAAATTGCCCAGTCCCATGTTGGTAAGTGAAGATCGGAGGTTGGTATAATCAATGGTGGTTCCTATTTAGATAGCATGATTTCCATAAAGAGCTTAAGAAATGAACTCAACTGAATACTTCACATCAGGATGAAATGGATTGCACTGAAGTTTTCAGGATGGACTGGATTGCACTGAAGTTTTCAGGATGGACTAGATTGCACTGAAGTTTTCAGGATGAACTGGACTGCACTGAAGTTTTAAAGACGGACTGGATTGCACTGAAGTTTTCAGGATGAACTAGATTGCACTGAAGTTTTCAGGATGAAATGGATTGCACTGAAGTTTTCAGGATGGACTGGATTGCACTGAAGTTTTCAGGATGAACTAGATTGCACTGAAGTTTTCAGGATGAACTGGATTGCACTGAAGTTTTCAAGATGGACTGGATTGCACTGAAGTTTTCAGGATGGACTGGATTGCACTGAAGTTTTCAGGACGAAATGGATTGCACTGAAGTTTTCAAGATGAAATGGATTGCACTGAAGTTTTCAGGATGAAATGGATTGTACTGAAGTTTTCAGGATGGACTAGATTGCACTGAAGTTTTCAGGATGAAATGGATTGCACTGAAGTTTTCAAGATGGACTGGATTGTACCGAAGTTTTCAGGATGTACTGGATTGCACTGAAGTTTTCAGGATGGACTAGATTGCACTGAAGTTTTCAGGATGAAATGGATTGCACTGAAGTTTTAAAGACGGACTGGATTGCACTGAAGTTTTCAGGATGAACTAGATTGCACTGAAGTTTTCAGGATGAACTGGATTGCACTGAAGTTTTCAGGATGGACTAGATTGCACTGAAGTTTTCAGGATGGACTAGATTGCACTGAAGTTTTCAGGATGAAATGGATTGCACTGAAGTTTTCAAGATGGACTGGATTGCACTGAAGTTTTCAGGATGGACTGGATTGCACTGAAGTTTTCAGGATGGACTGGATTGCACTGAAGTTTTCAGGATGACTGGATTGCACTGAAGTTTTCAGGATGAACTGGATTGCACTGAAGTTTTCAGGATGGACTAGATTGCACTGAAGTTTTCAGGATGAAATGGATTGCACTGAAGTTTTCAAGATGGACTGGATTGCACTGAAGTTTTCAGGATGAACTGGATTGCACTGAAGTTTTCAGGATGAAATGGACTGCATTGAAGTTTTCAAGATGGACTGGATTGCACTGAAGTTTTCAGGATGGGCTAGATTGCAAGGCAAGTTGTCCGTATAGCTAAAATTTGGTTCGATCTACTTAGTTACCAATGGGATGGGTGGGGGTGGTGTAATTCCTTGATCACTATAATATTATTATAGTTTTGTTTCTATAGAAGCAGAAGTAGTTGTTGTAGTTGTTAATTTCTGGAAAAAGTCTTATTAATTTCTGAGCAAGAGAAAATACTTTGATCAATAAACTGCCCTACCTGTGTTAAAAGCATGTAAATAAGTATTGGCTTATTACTTCATTTATATCTGAAATATTTCTTCAACAATAAACAACTATTTTGCAATAGGAGTATATATTGAATGATTAAGTGGTAATCTTTTATAATATATATATAGTATATAGCTGCATTAATAGGCATCATTTTTTTATTTGTCAGAATCATTTTTAAAAACAAAATAATTGCAGTCAGTGAGCTGTTTTCTACAAGCTTCTTAATTATTACAGATGACCTTACAACCACATATGTCTTTGACATTTGGAATATCTAAGTTTCATATATATGCTAACTCATTATTAATAAAGTCATGATATCAAAAGTTTTGTATATTTTTGTAAATTAGTAAATATTGTTTTATTTTTTCAGACTGAAAGGTCATTCTCTTTCTTGAACATAATCAAGCAGCAGGATGATGCAGACGGTGATGAATTACCTTATGATAATTAGAACAAAAAGGACATCTTAAAGACTTCAATTTTAATGTGGCAAGCAAAATATATGTGGAAGTAAAGAAACAAAAGATGTTATTTATTTAAATTCAAAGACAAATGAGTCTGACAATGAGTCATGCTATTGCTCAAGGAAATAAAGAATATATTTGTACTTCTTTTATATTTCACTGATATTATTTTTTTCACTTTTATTATAAGATTAATGCACACTTAACCTGATGATATTACAAATTCTGGGAGATCAATGTAAGTGTACATAAAACTGGATTAAGGTACAGTATTACATGTACAGTATGCCCAAGCCTGCCATTTTTCTAGACAGTGTTGTTTTTATTCAGACATAAATTATTTTTGCAGTCCCAAGAGGGGTCAGTGCATGTGACCAAGAAAAAGTGACACTGTCCAATTGAGAAGAAGCAATCTTTTCATATAAAATGATTCATGAAAATGAAAATTTTCATGAAAATGATTGTTAATTCAAATCTGATTAAAAGAAAATAAAATGTCTTAAGAAATAGATAGTTGGGAGACTTAACATTGTTATCACAACACATACACATGTATGTGCAAACACTCACACAATCTCAATCACACTGATATTAAATAAATATTAAACAAAAACTGACACCAGTTTTCTGTCTGGAAAATCCATTGGATGGCAAAATATAGGCTTAACTGATACAGTGTTTGCTACTCTCAATAGTTCAAGGGGGTTTGAAGATAATGCAAAATGCCATTGGTATTCATCTTTGCACTCACAAGAGACTGGATGGTACCGTTGTTCAAACTAAGCTGCTGGATTTCTAAGTGAATCTTGGTCAGAACAGAGATGTTCTTGATGACCATGATGTTAGCATTGTCAGAACTACAGTACCTGATGCAGGCTGACCATGAGATATGCTTTTTGCTATAGACAGATGAATATACATCACATTTGGGACAGACCATTTCATTGGGGGAGGAGAGGATATGATATTTTCAACTTTAATGGAATGGGGGAGGGTTTGAAGTAATAAAGCAGTAAAAAACACCTCTGTCCAGTACAGGTGTTAGCGTTTTATCAACACAAATCAACAGTGCAAATACAAGCATGTGCTTACTGTTGTCAATTGAATGACTGATTTCATCCTGAAAGCATGGGTCAATTAACAGTTCATATTTTAACAAGTTTAAATAATAATGGAATAAATTAAATCTGAATGTTGAGTTCATTGCAATGAATATGTTACAAGTGGAGCTTGGAGATTTTGATATCATACACTACAAAATGATTGATGTTCATACACATGTTGCAGCATGTGCAAAGAATTCAGTGTTCCCCCATGCTGCTAAGCTTCACAAAATATAACTTTGTCAAGCAGGAGTTCAGTAATTTAATTTTGCTGGGCTTGGCTTCCTAAATCGCCTTCAAAAATGAATCACACTTGAATAGTATTTGGACAAGTGAAACAATCATGCTTTGCATTTTATATATAAAGTAAATCTGACCTCAAAGAATTGTTGCTGCAGTTAAAAAATGTGGCAATAATCTCTATTCTCATTCAAGGCAATGTGGTATAGTAACTTTTGTTCTTCAACACGCATCTTGCATCTCTTTGACTTACCTATAACTTAACCCTTCAGCTATGACTGTCGCATCTAAGCGTCACCTGTAAATAGCTCCTGAACCCCAGTGACGCATATATGCAGTGTCAATAAGCCTCGTTTTCTACCCCAGTGCCGCGTATGTGCATACAGTTCAGCAGTACTCGAAACCCCAGTGTCACATCTATGCGGACGTGCCCGCTATGTTAACTAAACGTTGATTGGTTGAAAGTACAGAAATTTACATATTTTTGATTATCATAACCAATGAGAGGACTGTTTACTCAACATTTTGATACAAGTTTGAAAGTTGAGGGGTTAAATTTAGACACACTGGAAGGGCTTTCCTGCAATTTACGAAACACGTGGAGTTGAGATAAACAAAGATGGATTCCGATTCAGATATGAGTGACTTTGAAGGGTTCAGTGCAAGTGATATCAAAGAGTTTAATGGATCATTCTTAGAAAATGGATCAGATATTGATGTTAGTCCTGTTTCAATACCAGATGTAAGTGATTTTGAATCTGATGACAAGGAGGACATAGTCCCACTTGCACAATGGAGTGATGACCTCGCCGTGTTCGAGATCAATGATTTTGATTCTCATGTTGGTTCAACAATCGAGCTTGGACCACTAAACAATGAGAAAGATTTCTTTCTCAAGTTTTTTCCTGAATGTCTGGTGGAAAAACTTGTGAAAGAAACAAACGATTATGCCAAAAAAATGGGGGACCAAAAGCAAGACCTGAAATGGTATGAAACCAGCATCACGGAGATGTGGGCATATCTTGGAATATACAAGATGTGTGTAAGGGAAGGGAGGAGACATGAAGTTTTCATAGGATGCAAACAATGCCAAGTACATTTATGTGTGGATAATGACTGTTTTTAGAGGTACCACTCTCAACTTTGTAATTGGAGTGTGGATTTGATTCATGTTTTTATATGTACATATGTAAATATTGGATTTATTTTGTGGGATTCAAAACAGTTTACATGACTGGGATTTCTTGTATGATGGGATGTAGGAGTATATAAAGTGGGAAATATATGAATAACAGACACTATACAAGGTAAGCTGTTTTTTTATTTCACTGAAATCCAGCAAAAACTAATGAAATAATGAATATAAATGTAACCATGTTTTTATTGTCAGTTTCTGTTGTTACGTGTAGACTCGTACAAAAGTAACAAAAGAAAAGAGTGAAGCCAACAAGCTTTGTAAGTTTTAACAAAATAATTTATTTCCCAAGAAAACAAGGTAAAAATATGAAATAGGACTTACAGTTTGTGAATATAATCCAAAAATTAATCATAGAATTCAAAAATATAAGTCCTATCACTAAAAAGTTCTAATTGAATCCAAGTTCGAATCTCGATGAAGTTCCAATATGGAAGGCAATGACGTCAGATGAGGTCATCGTACTGATGGCAACACTTCCTCGTTGAATCACAATTTATAATGTTCCAGTTTAGAATTCCAGAATAAATTTCCACTAAATGTCTTTGTCCAAGAATTTTTATAAAGAAGAGCACTTGTATGTTTTCCAGAGAATATAAATTATTAAATCCAAAAAACAGAAGAAGTCTAAATCAACTTGCATCAACATAAAAAAACACCTTGAGCTCTAAAGGTGTAGAATAAGACTGACTATAATTCACTGAGATACAAGTATTAAACCCAACTAAAATGCCATTTCAGACCCGCGTGATGGGTCACGTTGTCACTTAATCATCGAACAGTGCTGTAAAAAAAAAAGCCAATTTACACGCAGGCCAGAATAGCCCTAGCTAAGAATCAGATTCTCACACTGGAAATAAATAAAAAAGAAAGGCTGTTTACAACTTAGCTAACATGTGGGCCAAACATGACCTTGGTAATAACCAATCATTTTCATTCAATGTTTACAAAATCGAAACCAAGGTTAAGAACTAGGTTAGCTAAAATTAGTAATAAAGCAATATTTTTGCGTTCTAATCAGACTAAAAGAACAGAACTAAATTTACTGGGAAAAATATCAAATCCAGTAAAAATATTATCCTTACAATAAAATGCAATGAAACAAAAATAAAAAAAAAGAATTTAAAACTAACACACAAGCAATTTAATTACATATACATAACGCTGTAGTCAGCCATGATGATGTTCTAGTATTCAGCCTTGCAACCAGCCTCAGTAGTCTCAGTAACTGATATGATAGCACTCAGCAGTAGTGAAACTGCACAACAGCTGTAGTAGCTAAAGGGTTCAAACAAATTGGATTGTTCCACTTTTTAAACTTTACCTATGCAAATTAGCACAATGGGCTCCCCTACAGCAATTTTCCAAAGGTTTAACACCTCTCCCTAGCTATTGTCAGCCAATCAGGCATTACATGAAATAGTAGTTGTTGCTTATACCTGAAATCTTTGCCTTGAATTGCCTCTAGGGCAATCTGCTGTATAAACAGCCCCAAGGTAGTTTTACATTAGCTCTAGGGCAATTTGCTGTAAAAACAGCCCCAAGGTAGTTTTACATTAGCTCTAAGCAAAGCTTTTCTGTTTGTACATGCTACATGTTACAGACATATACTGAAGTGGTGGTTTAGTTTCTTTTTTTTGTTGCTGATGTTTACTGAAAATCGTGCTTTTTGGAACACAACAATGTCAGGGACTTTGTAGTAAAAAATAATGTTTTGAGCTTGTTATGGCAGGTATCACAGGAGTCTGCAGTTTTATCAATAAAGCACGACGAAATTTCTGACAACATGAAATCACCTTATCGGTATTATAAATTAACGCAAGGAATGCAAGTGTGACCACAACCCTCCGCTTGATTCGACTTTTCTCACGCGTCTTTTATTGCTTCAGAATCGCAAGAAGACTGAAAAACTACACATATCCATTCAAAAAACAGTAATGTACCAATGCATCACTCTCGGACAACCATCGCATGAATCCAATCAAGGAATTAACCTTTATTTTCACCATTACGGTCACAAACCCTGTCAAACAGAACTCATTGTAGGAAGTAGCCCATTTCTACCACGGGCTAAATAACAGTATGAAACTAATTTTACAAGATAAAACATCTAACTTGTTTTTTATTTCAGATTGTATCATTTGATAATTTTTGTATAAATTTCCAGAACAGAAAAATGTAGTTAAAGTTTGGATAGTACAAAGAACGGTTGATGACGTCATCACATTTCAAATATTAAAGCCTAGACGGATGCTGGACCCGGAAGATTGAAAAATGTGTTTGATAGCCTGGTAAGAACATCTGTTGTACTGAGTTTTTTTTTCATAACAGAAAATGATAGTGAAGAAGAAAATATTATACTTGTATGAGAGATGTACTATTTATTATGATGATGATGATGATGATGATGATGATAATGATAGAGAGAGAGAGAGAAAAATGAACAATAGGAAAGGAGAAAAGCTGTTGCTTTATTCCACTGATTAACCATTGATGATGATGATGATGGTGTGTGAGTGTGTGTGTGTGAGAGAGAGAGAGAGAGAGAGAGAGAGAGAGAGAGAGAGAGAGAGAATAGTTGTGACGGAGATAATCAATATGTAATACGTTACAATTAATGACGATGTGAGAGAGAATAAAATGATTCTTGTATGGTTTACCGATTATGAGAGGGAGAGAGAGAGCAAAGGCAGATTATGAATGAAGAAATTACTTATCTTTAGCATTTATGGTAATACTGACGTTAGAGAGATACAAATAATACTTTACCTGATAATTATACCATTGATGATGATGAGGTGAAAAACATGGTGGTGGTGAATGATAAAAAAAGGACCGCGAATGATAAATTTATAATGTATGTCGATGAGAAAGAAGAAACACTTGTGAATACAATATTGTTTACTAGAGATTTACCATCGTTAATAATGACGAAGACAGTGAAGAAGGCGAGAAAAGAGAAGCATGTTTCACTGTTTAATGCCTTGCTTGTGCCAATGATATAAAGATTTGTACCGAAATTGTAAAAGTTCATCTAATACCTGAAGAATTTCTGTCAAAGGTCCGGGAAGGTTACAATATTCAATCTTCAAAACTACCCCCCCACCTCCAATACACACATGTATGTGTGTATGTATGTATGTATGTATGTATGTATGTATGTATGCATGCATGCATGTATATATGAGGCATGTGATAATTGACATGTCTTGACATCGATGGGATTGGTCAATGTTTAATTTGTCTACTGGTGGCATCGTTTATTGAAGAAACATGCGTGCAACTGTAACACATGTACATTACTTTTGGTCAAGTTATCATCAACAAAACAATCACATGTCTTTAAGAAACATTACAGTGATGAATGCTAAATATATTAATTGTCTTTAGTATCCAACAAATACTCAGTACAAGAAATGTCTTAGCCCTAGTTCCCTAATTACATTAATTGTACAACACAGAATGTTTGGAACCATTCTTGTCTGACCCAGAAATACAGTGATGAAAAAAATGGATCATAAACTAGTAATATTATATCAAACAATTACTGTAAAACATATGTTTTGCCACATCCACATTGTCCAGTCAATAACAAATTGTGTCCATCCTGGGCACATCTGAGAGCACTGTACTGTTCCATGCTGAGGTCGTCCATTGTTTTCTGACAGGTGCTAATATTAGTATCAGGATGGTGTTCTACACGCACGGCGGTACAGTTGAAGTACCAACGTAAAACAAGGTTGCACATTTTCCTTAAGTTTTATTTGAAAATATCTTAAAGGTATTCTTATTTCTCTTCTGTCCCATATCCAGGTAACATACATGTTCATGAAACACACCTTGCTTATTTCTGCATAGGTAGATATGAGAGAGAGAGAGAGAGAGAGAGAGAGAGAGAGAGAGAGATAGAGATGATTGAAGAACAAGAAACATTTGTGGAGAAGCATAAACTTAAACAGATAAATGGACTACGACATTATCTTATCTTTGAAAATGATAGATAAGTGCTTTCCCAATGGAACACACACAAGCCGGATGAGGGTGGCCTTGAGACGTCTGGAACCCGTGCATTATTTATCAAACTCTGTACCAACTGGGTCACAGTGGCACACACACATACATGCTCATGCACGTGCACACACACACACACACACATGCACGAGAGAGAGACAGACAGACAGATGAGGCAGGTAACACAAAATACTAAAATTATCAGGATTAATGTGTATACAATGCGAGGACAGTCTGAACGCTATCAGCAACTGTATGTATGCATTCATGTATGTGCAGAGTGAGAGCATTTTTTTTTACAACTTTTGAAAATAGTAGTAATATAATACTGTAAATAACATTTTCATGATGCATTCATTATTCTGAGCAAATTCAACTAATTGACAGAGTCAGCATTATTAAATTTCCCTAGTATTAAAAGAGAACCGATTCTGCGCCATGTTTGGAATGATTATTAGACCCTAACGCATATTTACTGCAGGGTAGAAACTGATAGAAATGGGCTACTTCCTGCAATGAGTTCCGTTTGACAGGGTTTGTGACCGTAATGGTGAAAATAAAGGTTAATTCCTTGATTGGATTCATGCGATGGTCGTCCGAGAGTGATGCGTTGGTACGTTACTGTTTTTTGAATGGATATGTGTAGTTTTTCAGTCTTCTTGCGATTCTGAAGTGATAAAAGATGCGTGAGAAAAGTCGAATCGAGCGGAGGGTTGTGGTCACACTTGCATTCCTTGTGTTAATTTATAATACCAATAAGGTGATTTCATGTTGTCAGAAATTTCGTCGTGCTTTATTGATAAAACTGCAGACTCCTGTGCAGGTATAAAAGGTATTATGCCTCCATTATTCACTTTTCAGTATTTAATATTCTACTTACAACTCACTGTGAGAGTTTTATTAGGATAAAAGTTAGGTCAATTTGTCACACATGTGAAAAGAGCATTGACATGTGGCACTGATGGTCACATGAAGAGACTTAATTACTATTATTCTTGTGGTCATTAACCAGATATAAGTTTTTCCACTACCCTCATAGAAAATTATCTTAAAAGCACAATCACTGAGGTCCATCCTTGTGGTCACCATAATGCGTATTTAGAAATATTTGCTCCACGATCTGGATTAAATATACATTTTCTGTTGGCAAGCAATGTTAGCACTTGTCCACCGTGTTTAAAGTTACTCCGAATTTACAGGCCTCTTCAAGCTAGGGTCCCAACATAAAGTAAAAAAATAGGGTCCTGATTTTACAACTTTGCAAATATGTTCTGTATGCACAGTTTGCATTTCATTAACAAACAACTGCCCTAAGCAGCTGCTTTCGATATCCAACCTGTTAAATGTTTAACTATAACAAATTGAAATTATACCTCGAAATTATTATGTGCATGCGTGTTGCATTTCCCGTTCAATGTTTACACCGGAAGTGAATAAAATTTAGTCACATGATTAATGGACCACTACTCTCGCGAGATTTTACAACTTACTAGGCAATTAATTTTGCAATTACACAAGTACAATAACATTGAGAAAATACAAGCAATAATTATTCTCTGTTTGACATACTGCGTCGAACAGTACTGGATTAATTTATAGCGGAGCCAATAAAATATTACTGGCATGACAAGTCATGTGACTCGAACGAGATTGTGTACAAATGTCATCATGGCGGACGGCTGAAGGGGGCAGAACTTCGTACGAGCTTACTGCAATGAAATTTTTTTTTGTGTTGAATGTCTACCACAGAAGTTGTCACTACTAATTTTGTAGATATATTTCATAGATATACGAGATGGCAGAGCCTCCCAAAAGATATCTTCGGAGTTTATTCGATTTACCAACATACCAGGTGAAATTTCAAGCTGCATAATGATATTGATCCACATTACTTGACTCTTAATTTAAAAAGATCTCATATAAGGCATCCATTGCATGAAACACATACAGTTTATTATCACACCTCACTGACTCAACAGTCTATCAGCCGGGCAGTATTTGAAATATTGTCAAGTTGATAAATGTTGCCATTCCACATCGTATATTTAATATTGAGAGTTCCTGGGTCAGAGAGTAGAACCTATGATTTTTAGAAGAAATTTTAACTACAGAAAAAAACTTTAAACCTTGCAAAGTTTCACAAGGTAACATGCCAAAATTGAAGTATTTTAGTTGCATGAATTTCTGTTGATTTTAATGTTTTTGTCTATTATCTGTTTCAACACCACTTACAAATTCTTGTTCCAGAATTCTGCTCAGTGCTAAATTTCTCCCCTGCATGACACATTTACAGCTTAGGCGATTTTTCAAAACCTCAGGCATCATGATAGCAGTGAAAATGATTAAGATTATAACATTCACTATCTCTCTGTGCATCCAGACAGTTGCTGCAGCGGATTGCGGAGAAGAGCTCTGCACACCATGATTTCTCATGGAGTTGTTGCAGATGACCACAGCAGAGTTGATGTGGACTCAATACAGTGGGCATAGTTTACTGTGGTGTGTGACCCCTGTTCAAAAGAGAATCATGTGGAGAGATAGGCACTAATTTATCTACATTGTTATCTCCTTTGTGAGCAATTTGCTTACTTTTTTATACCGAAAAACATGATAATTCAGCTGATTGTAAACTTTCCTTAGTTCAAACAAAGAAAATGCAACAGACATAATACCAAATCAAATTTTAGATAATATTAACTGAATGACATTGACTTGTAAACTGTATTGATATTACATTGTGCGAAATGTGTCTCTCAATATTACAGAGTATACAGACACATTCATTTCCTTATTTCTCTTGCAGTTCACACAATTGGTTCAGAAGTCCATTGTCTGTATTGTCCAAGTCAGAAATTTATTTCTTCAGACAAGCAATATTTGCAAGGTTACTTGTCCATCGACAGGTTAACTGTGGCCTGTAACTGTTTTTATATTTTCCCATTGCAAAAATGAGCAAATAATAGGATACATGTGGAGACATTCATGCAGAATGCCCAAAATTTGTTAGAAATTAAAATTTCTGAACATCTAAGATTTAACAGTTCCATGTTATTAATCAGTTTAACAGTATATTGAGGTCAGATTAATTAGGAACAATTATTAAACTTCTGTTAATGATAGAACCATAATTAGAGCTGTTAGTTCAATACACCAAGTCAGATGGCTTCATGTGTTACAAACACACCTTTTGCAAGCTAACATTGACATCATCTTCTGATGCTAATACTTTATGACAGTGTTGACAACAGCCTCTGCCTTGATTTCTGCAGAAATCCACTGAAGTCAAGTCTTCATTAGAGAGATATCAGTTAATTTCATAAGGGGAGGGGGTAAATGCATAGAAAGGGTTGTCTTGAATGAATAAAGGATTTAAGTAGCATATGCTAAGAGCTTTCACGACTGGTTAATTCTCGAGAGTCGAGATTTTTAATTGGTCGGGATTGTAGGAATGGTGCCATTACAATCCCGCATTTATGTGCGATGGTCGCACTTCTTATTTATATGTCAGGCCGAGGAAAAGGAGGAGAGGGACCCAGGAGGGCGCCATGAAACAACACACAGGGCACCACCACACACCCACAACCAGCCACCCTGCACACAGAGGAGGGGCAAAGCGGACCCTGGGACTGTCCAATTAATTTACACACTGATACACTAGGCCGCACTTGATTGGTCAAATTTAGTCCATTTGTATTAGTGGACAACCCTATCGCCAATAGTGTGTAAGTCACCTGTGCAATTGTCCTAATGTATGAGTTTTAGAATTTCATTACTCTTAACTATAGTAGTTGGGATTTTGGGTACAGAGTGTACATTTTCATTCTAAATAGGACCAATCAGCTGGGTGTAAGCCTTCCCATGTTTGTTAGTGTCATGCCTCGCTAAGGATAGGTGTTAATTTTGATGGTGGAGCCAAAGGATCTTTTTTGATTTTGTGTGGATAGAGTTTTTATCGAAAGAGGTCTTCAATATCCAAAGGAACTACCTCATGGAATAGAGAAAAAAGAAAGGCCTTCGCTTGTCTGGAAAAAGGAAGAGGACTTTGTAGTGGAAAATCTTTTGACAACACAGGATTGTTGTTTGAAGGATTCCACCCAGGAGTTTGGTAGTTTGTTTTCCCTAGCACCTGTTTTGGGTCCATATTAGGCCTTCGCTTGTCCGGGGGAA